>JAOTQR010059532.1:0-10663 GCA_025774065.1 Solanum ossicruentum | reverse complement strand
ACTTGGCAATATCCCTCTTCATTCTGTTCCACTAATAGACGTCTCTCAAATCTATGTACATATTTATTGAACCGGGAGAATAGATTAAGAAGAGTTGTAAGCAACCCATAGTATCAACCCCTTCAACTCAATATTTTTTGGCATACACAACCTTCCTTGATAATAGAGTACCTCATCTCCCCCTTGTGAGAAGACTTCTACTTTTCCTTCTTCACACTAAGGCTTCTAATTCCACCAAGGCGAGATTAATATCTTATTTGGACTTAATACCCTCAATCAATGAAGACTCAAAACAATGTGATACCATCACTCCACCACTATTGGATTCATTTAACTTTATCCAAAAAGTAGCCATCCTATGGATTTCTTTGGCTAACTTCCTTTTTCTATCATCTCCTATGGAGAATACATTAACCATGGAAACTCCACTAAGAGCATCAGTTACCACATAAGCTTTCCTAGGTGGTACTTCATCCTCATATAGTAGTCCTTGAGAAGCTCGAACCATCTCTGTTTGAAACGATCCCAAAAAGTGCCTAAAAATGTACCTCAGAATTGCCTGGAATCGTAATTCCTACATATCTCAAAATTCGTGTGCGATATCAAAAAATTGACTTCATATTCTTATTCATGGGGTCAAATTGAGTGGGGGAACGGTCTAGCTCCAATTTCTAAGCAAATGAATCACAATTTAAATTTCCCTAAATTTGCTTATCCTAAATCGATTTGCGTCCCTAGCACGATGTGGCCAGGGTATAGACCTGTGTAAAAGTTTCCTTCATGACAGTTTTGCGACGTGGACTTGTGTCTTTTGTTGCCAGTGATTTTATCTAGATCCAAGGCTTTTGGGTGTTTGGCCTAATCCTTCCCATGCATGAAAATACCTATACATAGCCATATTTCACCCTCATATCATACTAAAAATTTCCCAATACTCACTCAAACACTTAGACAAATATTTCACCGCAAAACTCAAGTCCCAAAACTCAATCCAGATCTTAAGGTTTTCATTCAAGCTTCAAGTCTCCATTTCCATTATTCTTCAAGGATTCTCTAAAGTCATGGTATGTGGGTTTCAACCATTGGTCCTTTCACCCATGGTGCTCAATCTTCCTTTTTACCTAAAATATATGTTTCTAAGTTGATTTTACATATGGATTTTCTATTATGAATTTGACTATGAACTATGTTGGGGTTTTGTAAAAGTGTGACTGTTTTAGCATGTTTAGAGCTATGAATCTTTGATCTATCTTAATATTTCATGAAGGATTTTGATGTATATTGTGTGATGATGTTACCAAGTATTAGTACGATGATTTACTTCAAGATTTCTTGCATGATTTCACTCTATAATTGCATGGTTTAATACTAGCATTACACATCCACCAAGTGTTTGATAAAATTCTGGTTTAGGGTTCTTGACCTATTGATGATATATTGCATGAGCAATGACTTATATGACATTATGATGATGAAAGGATGGTATAAATGTGTTGATTTTATCAAAAGTATCAATAGTGTTGGAAGTTTATCAATTGCCTTGTTCGGGAGGGTAGTAGGCCCGAACAACCTTGTTGGGGGTTATATACCTAAATTGCCTCGCTTGAAAGGTATTAGGCTCGTGCAAGATTTTTGGGGGGTTTGCACCTCAATTGCCTCGCTCGGGAGTTATTAGACCCGTGCAACCTTGTTGGGGGATTTGTACCTCAATTGCCTTACATGGGTGGTAGTAGGCCCATGCAACCTTGTTGGGGGGTTTGGACTTCAATTGCATCACTTAGGAGGTAGTATGCCCGTGCAACCTTGTTGGGAGTTTTCTACCTCAATTGCCTCTGTCGGGAGGTAGTAGGCCTGTGCAACCTTATTAGGGGGTTTGTACCTTAATTTCCTCGCTCAGGAGGTAGTAGGACCGTGAAACCTTTTTGGGGGGTATGTACCTCAATTGCCTCGCTCAGGAGGTAGTAGGCTTGTGCAACCTTATTGGGAAGTTTGTACCTCAATTGCCTTTCTTAGGAGGTAGTAGGCCCGTGCAACCTTATTGGGGTGTTTGTACCTCAATCGCCTTGCCAAGGAGGTGGTAGGCCTTGGCTACTATTGATGGTCTCTTCTTACATATGTAATATGTTATATATACAAGCATGTCTACTTTATGTATCATTCATGCATGCCATATTTTCCAATGTTCATCTACTTCCTAATTAGGCATTTTGACTATATTACCTATCTATTATTGCATTACATCCTACACACTTAGTACATTCAAATGTACAAACGTATACTCTATGCCTACATGATATCACCATGTAGGAACTAGAGTCTCACTTGATTATCCTCCTCCTCCACGTGGCTAGTATGACTTCTATACAAAGCAAGTGGTGAGTCCTCATCTTAGAAGACAATGACCTAATCTTATGCTTTGTATAAAGACTATCTTTCCTAATTATTGTATGTGTAACTATGAGGGTGAGCCTGATTGCTTGTCATAGCCCCCGCTAAGTTCTATGTTTAGAGGTGTTATTAGACAAGATATGTATCAATGCTATGAGCCTTGACTCTCTTTACTCTATAATGTTTTATGTTACGAATGATGTTCCTTAGCTCTGGTTATCCCTATTTCTATCTTTTATCATTATTTTATTGCTTTTGCAATCAATGATGTATAATGATATGTTAAGAGGATTGCTTGGGGTTCTTTTGGGTTTCCCATGCACCGTGTCATATCTAGGCCCTAGCCTTGAGTCATGACTAACATGGTATCAGAGTACTAAGTATATAATAGTCCTCAAAGTCCAACACACCATCGGTTAGAGTCTTATTCATAGTTGTGAAGCGCGCTACGACTATGAATAGGAGGCCATGAAGCGTTGTTGTAAATGTTTCACCTCTTCATGATCTATGTCATGTGATAGAGTTAGGTCTCTTAGGGCTTATTGCTAATCCCTTACCACTACATTTCAGGATACATCTCAAGCTTCTCAGGACGGTAATATATCAAATGCGGAGGTTCGCAATGCTCTATGAATATTCGCTATAGTGACAAAATTGACTTCTCAACTTAATCAACACGTGAGTGCTCTCGAGACTTCAAATGGTATGAAAAGAGGTAGTGAGGCCAAGAGTGCCAGTTTTGAAGGAAATCTCCAAAGTCCTAAAGATAGAAGTGATGCTATGTGTCCAAAATGTTGTAAGGTTCATCGAGGCCCATGTTTGATGGACACCAATGCTTGTTTTTGTTATGCTGAAGTGGGACATAAGAGGAAGGATTACCCTCATAAACGCAATAAGAGTAAAGGAGGTGATGGTGGGATGACAAATCTCAAGTGTCAAAGGTATGAAATGAACCATAGTGGCCCATGCTTAAGGAAGACCAATGTTTTTTATGGATGTAATGAAGTGGGTTACAAGCTAGTTGATTGTACATATTCTCGAAGGAGGTGTATCGGTGGTTGATTTTTAGATCAAGGTGGTCATGTTGATCAAGGGGCTCAAGGAGAGGATGAGGTACTTGATGTTATTACCGGTATGTCGAAGTTTCCTTTGACTTTGTTGTGCATACATTGATGGGTTCGGTGTGCCACTATTTCTTTCATTATTCTTTTTGGTTGCTAGTGAGCTTTTTGTGTGTCATGAGTTGTTATGTGAACCTTTGGTGTCTACCCTTTTTGTTAAATATATTGTTTCTAGAAATTTCATAGGTATTGTTCTGTATTCATATTACATTAGGTCTTTCCTCGTAGCTTATTGGAGTTGAGGTGGAGATTTGGATGTCATATTAGGGATGGATTAGTTACATGCATATTATGTCCCCATTGATAGTAGAATCTGTAGAGTTAGATTTCAAGTCCCTACTAAACCCATCTTTGAGTGGGAGATTATCTAGTGGTAGCAAAAGACCTAGATCTATTTCTTGTACTATGGTATAGCTAATCTCTAAGGGTTGCGTTCTTCATCTTGTGAGAGTTAGGGGTGTTGAATCTAAGTGATTTCTATTAATCTATTTTGGTGGTAGTTGAGTCCTTAGTATCCTCATCTGTATTCTTAAATTTGGAATAGTGTCTTTAGTTTGGCTAATGCACTGGTTATATCTATAGATCTCATGAATAGGATCTTTAAACCCTACCTTGATTTGTTTTTTGTAGACTTCATTGATGATATATTGATCTATTCTCATAGTTAGGAGGAGCATATGACTCATTTGAGGGTACTGCTACAAAGATTGAGGGAAGAGAAGTTGTATGCTAAATGTGAGAAGTGTGAATTTAGGTTGAAAGAGACTGCCTTTATAGGTCATGTGGTGTCAGGGGATGGTATTAAAGTGGATCCTAAAAAGATGGATATGATTAGAAATTGGCCTAGACCACTGACCCCATTGGATATTACGAGTTTCTTTGGCTTAGCAGGTTATTAGCAGAGGTTTGTGAATGGGTTCTCTTCCATTGCTTCTCCCTTGACTAAGTTGACTCAAAAGAAGGCAATGAGTGTGAAAGAAGTTTTCAAAAGCTTGAAGGATGAGCTTGTGGCCGCTCCTATCTTGTCTCTACCGAAAGGGTTGGAACGATTTGTTGTGTATTATGATGCCTCCCAGATTGGTTTGGGTTGTATGTTTATGCAAAATGGTAAGGTGATAGCTCATGCTTCTAGGCAACTCAAAGTGCATGAAAAGAATTATCCTACTCATGATCATGAATTGGCCATCGTGGTTTTCTCTTTGAAAGTTTGGTGTCGTTACTTATATAGGCTGCGTGTTGATGTGTTTACAAATCATAAGACCGTCTAATATGTGTTCACTGAAAAAGAACTCAACTTGAGGTAAAGAAGGTGGTTAGAACTTCTTAAGAATTATAATATGAGGTTCATTATCATCCTGGTAAGGTGAATATTGTGGCGGATGATTTGAGTAGGGTGTCTCTAGGTAGCCTAGCTCATGATGATGGTGGGGACATAGAGGTGCCTAGGGAGGTCCATCGGTTGGCTATATTGGGGGTTTAGGTTGGAAGAGGTTGATAATAGTGGTATGTGGATGTTGATGGTTCAAAATTTTCCTTGGTTGATGAGGTAAAAGCAAAGAAAAAATCTTGACCCCTCCTTCTTAGAATTGGAGGCATTGGTGAGGGATGGCAAACTGGAGGCTTTCTCCCAATGGGGAGTGGTGCCCTTAGGTACCAAGGTAGGTAGTGTGTACCTTGTGTTGATGGCATGAGGGAGAAAATCCTTGATGAGGGCTATAATTCTTCTTATTCTATTCACCCCAGTTGTACCAAAATGTATAGAAATTTGAGGGATGTGTATTAGTGGGGAGGCATGAAGAGGGACATTGCCAAATTTGTATCCGGTTTTCTTAGTTGTTAATAAGTCAAAGCCAAGAACCAAAGACCGGGTGATGGAACACAAGACATAGAGTTTCCTACTTGGAAGTGGGAGGAGATTAGCATGGATTTTGTGGTTGGGTTGCCCAAGACTAGAAAGGGTTTTAACATGGACATTTCCATTTGGTTTTTGGTTGATAGTATGATGAAATCGGCTCACTTTCTACTAGTTAAGACCACATATGTGGTTGAAGATTATGATAGGTTGCACATTCATGACTTGGTAAGGTTGCGCAAGGTTCCTTTGTCCATCATATCAGATCGTGCTGCTCAATTTACTTCACATTTTTGGAGGTCCTTTCAATGGGGTCTTGGCACAAGTGTTGAACTTAGTACGACCTTTCACCCTCAAATGGATGGCTAAGCCGAAAGAACTATCCAAACACTTGAGGATATGCTTAGGGATTATGTATTGGAGTTAAGGGTAGATGGGATGATCATCTTCCATTTATTGAGTTTGCTTATAACAATATGTATCATTCTATCATTGGTATGGCTCCTACTGAGGCCTTCTATGATAGGCATTGTAGATCATCAGTTGGGTGGTTTGAGTGGGAGAAATGACTTTGTTGGGTCCATATCTGGTTATGGATGCTATGGAGAAGGTAAGGTTGATTAGACAAAGGTTGAAAATATCCCAAAGTCGCCAAAAGTCCTATACCGATGTGAGGAGAAGAGAGCATGAATTTAAAGTTGGTAATTGGGTTTACTTTAAGGTGTCACCAATGAAGGGTGTGGTTCATTTTGGTAGGAAGGGTAAATTAAGTCCAAGATTTATGGGTCCTTGTAGGGTGATGAGTAGGATTGATAAGGTGGCCTATGAGTTGGAACTGCATAGTGAAATAGAATTGGTCATCCAGTCTTTCATGCGTTTATGTTGAGGAAATGTGTGGGTGACCCTAATGCTATTGTCCCTCATGATGTTGTGGGGGTGGTTGAAGACAACTTGACGTATGAAGAAGTTCCAGTAGAGATGTTGGATAGACAAGTAAAGAGGTTGAGAAGAAGGATGTTTATTTCGTTAAAATCCTTTGGAGTAATCAACAAGTCGAAAGTGCTACATGGGAGGCCTCAGCGGATATGCAAAAGTGATACCCCTATCTATTCTGCTCAAGCCTAAGGTACTAATTGTAAGTCTTCTATATGATTTCATGTCTCATATGTCAGCCCCTAAGTCATTTGCATACATTCATGTTCATGGTGATTTTAACACTTATGTTAAGTTTTTTAAAAATGGTGTGTAAGTGTATTATTGCAGTCTTATTGGGGCTGATGTCTTCATGATTACTCCTCCCATATAATTTCTTCGACATTTGGGGACGAATGTTCCCAAGGGGGAGATATTGAAATGACCCTAAAAAGTGCCCAAAAATGTGCCTCAGAAGTGCTCAAAATCATAATTCTCATGTATCTCAAAATTTGTGCATGCTATTGAAAATCTGACTTCATAAGCTTGATCAAGGGGTCAAATTAAGTGGCACATAGGTCTAACCCCAATTTAGAGCAAATGAATCACAATTTCAATTTCTCAAAATTTTCTTATCCAAAATTGATTCGCATCCCTTGCGCGATACGATGAGGGCGCGGACCAATGTAAAAGTTGCCTCTATGACAAGTCCGCGATGCGAACCTATGTATGTTGTTACCAATGATTCTATCTTGGTCCAAGGCTGTTAGGTCTTTGGCCTAAGCCCTTCCATGAGTGAAAATACCTATACATAGCCATATTTTACCCTCATATCTACTAAACATTCCCCAATACTCACTCAAACACTTTGACAAATATTTCACCCCAAAACTCAATCTAGATCTAAAGGTTTTCATTCAAGCTTCAAGTCTCGATATCAAATCTTCTTCAAGGATTCTCCAAAGTCAAGATATGTGGGTTTCAAATGTTGGGTCCTTTCACCCATGGTGCCCAAGCTTCCTCTTTCCCTAAAATACATTTTTCTAAGTTCATTTTACATATGGGTTTTCTATTATGAATTCGACTAGGAACTATGTTGGGGTTTTGTAAAAGTGTGATTGTTTTAGCATGTTATGTGCTATGAGTCGTTGATCTATCTTGAGATTTGATGAAGGGTTTTGATATATATTGTATGATGATGTTGCCGAGTATTGGTGGGATGGTTTACTTCAAGATTCCTTGCTTGATTTCAATCTTTGATTGCACGGTTTTACACAAGAATTACACACCCACCAAGTATTTGATAAAATGTCTGGTTTAGGGTTCTTGAGCTATTGATGTTCTATTGCATGGCCTATGACTTGTATCACTTTATGATGATCAAAGGATGGTATAAAAGAGCTCATTTCATGAAAAGTATTTATAGTATTGGAAGTTGATTGATTACCATATTCGAGGGGGAGGGGGGGTTGTAGGCCCGAACAACCTTGTTGAGTGGTATGTACCTTAATTGCCTCACTCGTGAGATAGTAGGCCCATGCAACCATGTTCGGGGGTTTGTACCACAATTGCCTTACTCAAGAGGTAGTAGGCCCATGCAACCTTATTGGGGGGCTTTGTACCTTAATTGCCTCACTCGGGAGGTAGTAGGCCCATGCAACCTTATTGGGGAAGGGGGTTGTACCTCAATTGCCTTGCTCGGGAGGTAGTAGGCTCGTGCAACTTTGTTGGGGATTTGTACCTTAATTGTCTTGCTCGTGTGATATTAGGCCGATGCGACCCTATTAGGGGTTTATACCTTAATTGCCTTGATCGAGAGGTAGTAGGCCCGTGCAACCTTGTTGGAGGTTTTTTAGCTCTTGCCTCACTCGGGAGGTAGTAGGCTTGTGCAACCTTATTGGGGGGGTTTGTACCTCAATTGCCTCGCTCTAGAGGTAGTAAGTCCATGAAACCTTCTTGGGGAGGTTGTACCTCAATCTTCTCGCCAAGGAGGTTGTAGGCCTTGGTTACTATTGATGGTCTCTTCCTACACATGTAATGTGTGCTACATACAAGCATGTTTATTTCAAGTATCATTCATGTATGCCATATTGTCATATGTTCATCTATTGCCTAATTATGCATTTTGACTATGTTGCCCATCTATTGTTGCATTGCTTCCTATATACTTAATATATTCAAACGTACTTATGCGTACTCAACGCCTAGATGATGTCACCATGTAGGAACAGGAGTCCCACTTGATCCTTCTCCTCCTCCACGTGACTAGTATGACTTTTTTATAAAGCAAGTTATGAGTCCTCAACTTCGGGGACAATGACTTGATCTTATGCTATGCATAAAGACTATCTTTCCTTATTATTGTATGCTTGACTATGAGGGTGAGCCCGGTTGCTTCTCTTGGCCCCCACTGAGTTCCATGTTTAGAGGTGTTGTTGGACATTATATGTATTATGCTATAAGCCTTAAACTCTCTTTACTCTATGACGTTTTATGCTATGAAACATGTCCCTTAGCCCTGATTATCCCCATTTCTATCTTTTATTATTATTTATTACTTTCGCGACCAAGGATGTGTAATAATATGTTAAGAGGCTTATTTGTGGGTCCCTTCGGGGTCCCCATGAGCCATGTCACATCTAGGCACTAGGTTTGGGTCGTGACACCATTGCTTTAGGTTGAGGTCTATTTGAGTGAACATATGTTGATAGCTTTTGTGATCAGTGAAGATATCCACATGAACTTCATACAAGTGGTGACTCCAAATTTTCAATATAAATACAATGGCCAGAAGTTCAAGATCATGTGTTGGCCAGTTCTTGTAATGGCCTGACCTAGGAGCGTAGTCATCACATGCCGAATGAGATATTCAAAGGAACTTCGAACAAGCCATCTCAATCATCTTAAGAATTCAGAGGCATTTAATGAAAACATTTGCGAAAACATATAGGAAAAGGGACTATGGTCCATTTAAGCAATAAAGCAACATTAGAAAGCAACAAAAATAACTAACATTCATTTTCCATAACCGTACCAACTACTACATCGATGGACGAAATTCGTAATGGTTGATTTCTATCAAATAGAAAAGATTCCATAATTGTGCAATATAGAAAGTAAACGCCTCAAAAGGGATACGAATGAATTTTCTCAAAATAAACACAAGATAGAGTGACATAATGATATAATTCCAAACTAAGGACTCATTACAAATAACAACGCTAGTCTTGAACCGTACTAGCCACAAGCTGGTGGAGAGTGCATATCTCTACATGGTTAAATCATGTAGGAAAAATATGCCTTAGTATGTTGGAATGTAGTAAGTATATGAGATGTAGTGCATGTATAAAATTTTGATGTCATCTTTTGTAAATACAATATTTAACCCTGTTTGAGATAAAGTACATAATTAAGCTTAACCTATCATGCCCAAAGTCCCATTAAGGCAGACTAACACCCATTTTCGATGAGACTCAAGAGAACCAATCTATGTCTATGTACTTTCTATACTTATTATAACGGATTTCTACTTTTGACATGCCTTTATGAAAATAAATAGTGATGACAAGCAAAAAGGAAATGAATATGGGTAGGCCGTTAGGGCCACGGTGTCTAAAGTATGAGACATGACCATACTTTAATTTACATAGTCTACAAAGCCTGTAGATAAGGAAAGTTTCCTATAAGGGTCAGAACAGGCCCCGCCTCGACTAACTATGCAACATGAAAATATAAGCTCTACACACGCAAAGCTCCAAAGCAACCTGGAGCTTGGTAACAGCTGCTGGAAATCCTGTACTCCTACTAGGGAGATCTATTAGCACCTGTACCTGCAACATGAAATGTGGGTTCTCCATAAGTGATGTCAGTACGATATAATGTACTGAATATATAAGGCAGGAAACACTAAATATGAAGTAGCAACTTAAATGAAACTATGCACTGGTGTAGGATAAGAGACCACCATTAGTAATACTGTGGGATCATGCCTTTATTTTCTTTTTATTACTTTAGCCTTACTGTATAATCTGGGCACAACATGTAATGCAAATGACCAGCTGATCAGCGGTAAATCTATATCAGGATCGACCCTAGCACTGGCTAGGCTTTTCCTTTATCCCCTTGGGCTACCCCCGGTGATAGAATCGACCTTGGCTAGGTGCTTCTTCCACCCCTCGGGTTACCACCCACCAATAAGCAATATACTTTACTTTATCTTTCAATTACCTTTGAGATAATTCTTTTGGTGGTCATAATATTGGAACTATAGGAATGTAGATACAATATATGACATGTAAATAATCACAAAAGATAACACCACAATGAAAGGAGTAAGTTACACAAATAATGAAATGCATAGGAGGTAGAACAACACATGAACTTTATTTAG
>JAOTQR010059500.1:0-14005 GCA_025774065.1 Solanum ossicruentum | reverse complement strand
AATTGATGCAAATTTGACCAAACCATAACATGATTTATTTAAATAGCATTAATACATATAAAATGTGGGGTGTTACAATGACGAATCGTGATATTTCTACATATTAGTAAGTGTTGTTCTTAATTTCACATGCATGAACTTAAGTTGTATAATAAATTTTTATCTTCGTTATAACTAGATATTATTTTATCGATTAACATCTATCTATTGTTTACTAAATATTAACATATTACTAATTCTGTAATCGAGAGAGTCGGAAAAGCAAAAACATTACTTGGAGTATTGATAGATTATTAGTATTTTAGTAACACCTGTTTAGTAATTAAAGTTATACTTATTTGTAATCAAGAGAGGTAAATAGTGTAACAATTAATCATAATAAATAAGGTAATCGAAATGGACTTACTTAAAAGAGCATGTTTTAGTTCAAGTACATATTTTTAATTCTTAAATATTATGATTTTGATGATTAACTGTATAACCAAGACGAGTACATTTAATTGTTCAAATTAAGTAATAAATATAAATATAATCATGAGAGATATTTATATTTTTATGAGAAATATAAATTAAGGAATGGATAATTTATTTCATATAAAAATATCAAGTAAAATTAGAATTCTAACCCATTTTGCGACATTGTGAAAAAATGTATTTTCTATTTTTTATTTTTATTTAACTATTTCACCATTCAACTATTTTTTTATCTACTGAAATAGTAATCAAAACAAGAAAAGTCTGTACAATAGATAAATCAATCTCTGTGGGTTCGACATCTTTCTATACTATTATTTGACAAAGTGCAAGTTAAAATATATATGCATCAGTGACTCGTCACATACTCTTTGCCTATATGATCTAACTATGTAGGGATGGACGATGAGACTACTTATCCTATTTGTGGCTAGACTTCGGATTGTACTTTGAAGATTTTTGGTGAGTTCCCATGCTTGAGGGACAAGCCTTGTTCATGTTATGCTTTCATATGTCGAGACCTTATTTTGTCTTGAGAGTGAACTAGTGGCATGTTCTAGGCGCCGCCAAGATTCTATGATATAGAATCATGTTTTGAGCTTATGATGTTGTAATTCCCCTTAAAGGGAAACTATGACTTTGATGTTGCTATGTTCTGCTTGCTTACTCTCTTATGAATTGCTTATTTTACCTTATGTATGCTTATCATATGGACAATAGGCTAGGATGAGGCCCCTTTAGGTGTCACATTCATTGTCTCACGGATAGACTCTAGGTTCGGATCATGATAGTATATGAGCAATATGCATAAATAAATATAAGATAATATGTTATATGATCCATGAGGTGCAAGACCATAAACAAGTAAAGCATGAGCAAAACACATGGTCAATGCATCAAAATCTTAGTAAAACCTTAAAAGTAAACTTAACCATTTTATGTGATATCAACGTTAGCCGATAATAAGACTATATAAGTTATAACATTGAATCCAATTTAACTCTTACGTTGATAAAAAAGAGTCTACTTTGCCAAGGTAGACTTGATGAAAACTTTTAACATCATGAGCAATGGAAGATGAGAGGGCAAGGGAAGTCAATCACTTTGCATGGGAGGAACTCAGGGGAACATTTCTTGATCAATTCTTTTTTTTTGAAGTTGAGGGAAGTAAAATTTCAAAAATTCACCAATCTTAGGCAATGAGGCATGAATATAAGGGAGTATTCTCTTAAGTTCACTAAGTTCTCCAAATATGCTTCTTTCGTGAATCATCCCAAGGGCTAGAATAAGTAAGTTAGTATCAAGTGTGTCATACTTGGTGTCCAAAGCATGCAAAACAGTCATGTTGATCAAATAAATAGGAATTTCAAGGCTTATGACTTATGTGGAGAAAATTAAAGCTGAAAAGTTGATAGAGAAAACTAGGGAGTCCAAGAGAGCTCTATCATACCTCGAACATAGGTCCTAGCTATGACATGGTGAATATGACACCCGAAGACATTCTGTCCAAGCCACATGTTTATATCATAAGCATTGATAAGGTAAAATAAGCATACATAAGAAAATAAACAAATGGAAGTGCATAGGACTAAGAACATCATAGTTTCTCTTATGGGAACATACATCAATTCATAATATCCAAAATATTCCTCTACAACATAGATCTTAGTGGGATCTAGAACATAGCTTACTAGCTCACCCTTAAGATATACATCAAAAGAAAATGGTAAAGTCTCAACATAAGGTGAACTTCATACATGGGCTTGTTCCTGAAGTATGGGAACTTGCCAATAAGTCTTCAAATTTGAAATCTATATCTAGACACAAAATGAAATAGTCGTATCGTCGTCCATCCCTACATGGTTAGATTATGTAGACAAGGAAGTATGTGTTAGTATGTAGAATGTACTAAGTTTGTGGGTATGCCATGAATAAAAAGACATCACACTAACATCAATATACATAAGCATAATCAATAGGATAAGAACACAATATGCATAAGCAATGATCTAAAATTATGAGAAGAAGCATCATAAAATCCTTCCATGACCTTAACATACATATGTGGGAATAAAACTAGACTATTACATGGAATCTTAATGTTCCCTCTACACCAAGCAAAGAGGAGTCTACTTTTCCAAGGTAGGCTTGATCCTCATCATTTGACCCCATTCTTTAGGCTCTATCCTAGCACGGTGAATGTCCATCCTTAAAGTTAAATGAATCCATTAGCACACCTTTAAGGCATAAAACATGAACAGCATTCCTACAGTGTTACATAGTTTTGAGATTATGGAATCTTTCAAAGCCTTATCAGTGCTAAGTTTTATCCCACGGAATACATAATTCATGCATATACATACTTCTAGCATAGTATATACTTTAGTGAAATCATACTTTCATAGTTCATAAAATAGTTATCATAATCTTTCATAAAGCATCTTATGTCATAAGAATAGTCCATCTACTTTGCTTTCATCATAGTGTGGGTAGACATTCTCACCTTAACATCATCATCATATAGAGTTTTCATCATCCTCTTTATCATAAACTCATCATTATCATTAAAACATGTTTTTATATATTTGAGGTCATTGCCATAAAAATTCATAGTTTTATCATAAGACACTAGGGTAAGTGTGAGTTCATAAACAAAAAATACATTTTACACCTCAAGCTCACCTCAACAATTGAGTCAGAATCATGCAATCAGATGAGAATCATAGAGGAAATATGCAACTAAATCTGTTTAGATCATTGATAGGAAAACCTATATCAAATCATTAATCCCTAATCATGCATACTTGGAATCATATACTTTTGCTTAAAAATCATATACATCATGTAATTTACCATAATTCATGCAGACATAGGTTCAATAAACCATGGAATATTCATAATTCATTCATTGGGGATTATAGCATAAAAGCCCATAAGAAATCACCATGGTACTTTGATAAAAAAAGAGATTTGGATTGGGCTTCAAGAATGAAACTAATCCATGAATGAATATCTATATACCTCAAATGAGAATCCTTAGGATTGAAGAGAAAATCTAGAGAAACTTGGTCAAACCTTCAAGCCCTAGCTAGCTTCAATGGAATTCTTAACTTAGAGAGAGAAATGTTGAGGACCTTTGGGAGAACTTTAAGAGTGAATGACTTTGAATAAATTAGGAATAGGACTTATAAACGCTAGATTGTTTAAGGTAGTTAAGAGAGCCAAAATGATGTAGCTTAGGACTTCGACAAGTTAGAAATATCGAAAACACCCTTCATTAAAAATTGGCAGACTGTCCACGAAACTGCTTCTACGAGTCATGGTTCATTCTTTGGACCATGTATTGGCCCTTGAAACTTTATGTCATAAAATTTGAGTTTCTGGAATTTGTTGCTTCCAAATCATGAATATGCAGGATGACTTGTCAATTTGTCTACGAGCCATAGACCCTCTCGTAGAAGTGTCTCATACTTAGAAAATTTTAGGTCCTTCAGGATTCCTATCTATGAAAACTTCGACGTTCTCTTGTTACATGTATGGTCCTTCTGGTTAATTCGTACATCAACTTCCAGAAATTCTGTAATTTATCATTCTCGTTGGACTCAATTCACAAAACCTCTTACTATTTGTGATTTTTTCCACAAGCCGTAGACTGATTCGTAGGACCAAACCCATATAAAAATCTTTATCTTTCAATTTCCAAGCCTATAAATATGAAGGGTGTTACATGCTCAATTTGATAGTGGTAGTTTTTTCACCAAAGGTTCAATGGTGGCACAAGTCATTTCAAAGTGGCAAAGGTATTCCAGTCAAAATTTTTCAAACACTCTAACACCAAGGTTCAAGAAAGATAAAAAGTCAAACTCGAAGGCTTAAGGAGGAGGTTCAGATGGTCAAGCTACTCTCACATGCAAAAAGTGTGGAAAAATCATAATGGAGAGTTCTTAGCTAAATTGGATGTAGCTAAGTATGGTAAGTTGGTTCATCATACTAGGAATAGAGGTGACTGACCTCAGACATATGCACAAACTCAAACTCAGACTACTAGACTGATAGACTCATTAGGCTACCACTTTAGGATCAGGTGGTGGTGGTCAGTGATACAATAGGTTTTATGCTTTTCAGGCTCATCAGGATGTAAAAAGATTTGGCTAATGTGGTTGTTGGTATGTTATGAGTCTTTCACTTTGATGTGTATCCTTTTCTTGATCTAGGAGACGATTTATCCTTTGTTACTCCTTACCTTACTATGATATTTGATATGAGTCCAGAGGTATTGTTAGAGCCCTTCTCAATTTATACCCTCAAAAATATTTCAGTTCTTGCTAGGAGAGTCTAGAAATTGCTCTATTTTGGTGCTCCAAAAAGTGACTTCATGTGACCTCATAGAACTTAAAATAACTGACTTTAATGTCATTTTTGATATGGATTGACTTCATTCTTGTTATACTTTTATTAATTGTTGAACCTAAGTGGTGAAATTTCAATTCTTAAATGAGTCAGTTCCAAAATGGGAGAATAGTGATTCCATGTTTAAGGATCAATTCATATCATGCCTTAAAGTTCAAAAATGATTTCTAATGGTTATATCTATCAACTTGTAAATTAGGGATATTACTTTCGAAGACTCTACTCAGAGTCAATCCCTTTCATGAAATTGTTTATTGACATGCTCCCTGATGATCTATCTATCATTTCTTCTAAGAAAGAAATAGATTTTGGTATAGATCTCCTTATCGATACTCAAATTATCTTTGTTCCTTCTTACCATATGGTCCTGATGAAACATAAGGAGTTAAAGGATTAACTGAAGGATTTATTGGATAATGACTTTATAAAGTCGAGCATCTTACCATAGGGTGCTCTTGTGTGTTTGTTATAATGAAGGATGGGTTACTTCGATTATGAATCAATTTATCAACAATTTATAAGGTTACTATCAAGAACAAATATCATACTCTAAGAATCAATGATTTCTTTGATTAGCTTTAGGAGTGAACTCTGATCTGATTATCACCAACTGAGGGTAAGAAAACATGTATTCCCAAGATGGCTTCCAAAATAAGGTATGATGACTTAGAGTTTTTCATTTTGTCTTTTGTGTTAACTAATGCTCCCACGCCCTTTATAGATTTAATGAATTGGATATTCAAATCATACTTGGATATATTTGTGGCAATCTTCACTGATGACATATTGGTCTACTCTTTAAGAGAGAAAGAGAATATGAGTCATTTGAGATTTGTGTTGCAAACTTTGAGGGACCAACAACTATTTGCCAGGTATAGTAAATGTGAAATTCGGATGAGGTCGGTGGGATTTGCTGCCCATATTATTTTTGAAGAGTGTATCATGATAGAGCCTAAGAAAATGGAGGTGGTTAAGAATTGACCTAGATCTTTGTCTCCTTCAAAATTCAAAGTTTTCTAGGCTTGGACGGGTGCTATACAAGGTTTGTATAGGGGTTTACATCTATTGCATCTCTTTTGACCAATTTGACTCAAAAGAAGGTGAAGTTTCAATGGTCGAAAGAGTGTCAAAAGAGTTTTTCTATACATTGAAGGATCACCTTACTTCAACCCCTATTTTGACATTATTGGAAGGATCAGATCAGTTTTTAGTGTTTTGCAATACCTTATGGGTTAGATTAAGTTGTGTGTTAATGCAACACGGTAAGGTTATAACATATGCTTCTAGATAACTTAAAGTGCATAAAAGGAATTACCCTACTCAAGATCTTAAATTGATGGCAGTTATATTTGTCTCGATGTATTCACCAATTATAACGATTATAAGAGCCTACAATATGTGTTCAATCAAAAAGAGTTGAAACTTAGGAAAAGGAGGTGACTTGAGTTACTAAAGGATTATGATATAAGTGTATTGTACTGTAACACCTCCCATGCTACTCGAAATGTCTTTACAGTTTTCTTTCCTGAATATCATAAAATTCATGTGTTGTTTGGAAAATCGAACTTCATATTCTTTTTCAATAGAAAAACTTATGTAGGAAAAGGGTCGCCTTTGATTTTTAGGCCAATCATGTCGAAAAATAATTTTTCGATTGATTTTGGCCTTAACCAGAAGAGTGTGCGTCCAATCTGCATCGCGAACTTGTTCCCAGATAGTACAAAAATGGACTAAACTCATTTTTAAGCCAAAATAGGGAAAAATTGAACTTCAGCAAAATTACACTATGTAGGAACCATAGTGCAACAGACCTTTGCTCCCCCTACGTGTAAATCTTTTCAAACTTTTTCTATTTCAAGTGAGGCAATTGGGCCATAATCCAACACCCTTATAGGCGGGATTCCTTAATCATTAAACCATTTCTAGCCCTAACTCACTCTAAAACCCTCTCAAAATTCTCTCAAATCCTCCTCAAATCCCTCATCCAATTCCAAGATTTCAAGAGAATTCATCGAAGATCAAGAATTCAAATAAATCCTTCAAGCCTCCTCAAGTTTTCTTCATCCAATTCTAAGGGTTAAGGTATTTGGGTCTTCATCCATGGATTCTTTCACACAAAGATCCCAACTCTCCTTTTCAATGGAAATTTACTTATTCCAAGGTTTATTACTTCATGGGTATCTTCTATTATTTATTATAAGGATGTTGTAAGTGGGATTCTATCAAGTATTGATTTAAGTAAGCATGAATACCTATTGAGATGTGATATTATGAATGACTTATGATTCTTATACTGTGCATGCTATGATATCTTGAAAAGCTATGAAAGATCATGAATTTTTGAATGAATTTCATGATATACCCAAATTGGAGATTTTACTACAACGATAGTATGTTGTTTTGAATAGTTCCTAAATGGTAATAGTTTACCCTATTCGCATCCTATACTCGTAAATTTCATGATTTTAGGTTTAGTTGCATATACCTACCATGTTTGACTAAATTTACATAACAAAGGCTCATATGTTGATGAAATGTTTTATGGATAGTTATGGGTTCCTAAGCATATATTGAACTCATGATAAGTTCCTATGGTTGATAAGCAAGATTTTGAACCCTTTATGCTATGTTTTACCCTCATGTGCAAGGCAAATGCTCACTTGAGAGGGTTGAGTATATGAATGAGCTACTCTTACTATGTTGATATGCTTTTACAAGTTATTCAAGTTATGAGTACACTTATGATTATGTTATGTATTTCGTGGGACTAAATTTAGCACCAAATGAGGCTTAAGGTAGGGAATCGACCTAAGAGGTCCTTATACAAAGTCTTAGTCTCATAACTATGTACCACCATAGGTTTATATTATTCCCTAAATAGGCTTTTACTAGTGGATCCAACTCAGTTAAGTTACCCACCAAGGTGGGGTATGGTCTACCTTGGCAATTACACCTCTTCTTTTCTGGTTTGGAGGCAACATCAAGATTATATGCAGTAGCTCGCTTTATTTGTTGGTTAAGGTCTCCTCCCACATATGTATGTTTGACTTTCATGCATGTTTTGACTTAAGAATTGATCATTCATGTCATGTTGAGCTTATATCCATTGTATATTATTATGCATCTTATCTTATTATGGATTATGTTTTTTTTGTTGCATTGCACCCCACATACTTAGTATATTTCAAGTAATAATGCATACTTTTGCCCACATGATCTAACCATATAGGGACCAGAGCTTCTATTGATCCACCTCCATATGGTTAGTTGGCTTGCTTGAAGATTGTTATTGGTGAGTTGTCCATTCTAATGACAACAACCTCTTCCTTTCATGCTTTTGTTATGACTTGTCTATTTTTGGATATTTACTTTTGAGGGTGAGCCCGGGAGATGTCTTGGCCCCTGTTCCACTTACGTTAGAGGTGTTGTTGGATCATATGAAGTGTTTAGACTCTTATGAAGCTTATGTAATTGTGGAAAATTTTCTATAGACCCTTTCCCTTGTATGTGTTGTTAAATGGTGATGGCATGTGATGAAGGTCCTAAGCCCATAATTCCCCATAGATTGAGTCCTACTTACCTCCCCTTAGTCTTTACTTGTTATTTGATGGTAGAAATTTCTGTGCTCTTTCTATCTTAATAGCTTGAGTTCAAATCCCCTTTCCCTTCGATTTAATTGCTTGATATTTGCTTATGCTTTTGTAACCAAGGATGTGCTTACTTATGATTAGAGGCTTGTTTGTTGTCCCTTCAGGTTTCCTATTCCCTGTGTCACACCTAGGCCCTAGGTTTGGGTTGTGATATGTACTATCTAGGTAAACTAATAGAGCTATCAATGCACTTATTTAGAGGTTCATGAATAGCATAACCCATGTTAAGGATGAGAAGAAGGAATTGGTTAGAGATGTGCATGGATTGACGCTCTTGGGTTTTCAGTTGGTTGATTCTAATGGTGTCATGGTTCATAATGGTTTGGCATCTTCACTAGTGGAGGCTTTAAAGGCAAAGAAAGATATGAATTTGGTCTTAGTTGAGTTAAAGAAGTCGATTTTTGAAAAGAAGGTTAAAGATTTTCCTAAGGGCGAGATGGAGTACTTCGTTACTAAGGTCGTCAATGTGTTCTAACATGAATGGTCTAGGGAGATAATATTGACTGAAGTCTATGATTTTTGATATTTTATTCACCCAGGATCCATCAAAATGTATAGGCATTTGAGAAAAATGTATTGGTGGAATTACATAAAGAAGAATATAGCTAAGTTTATGGCGGAATGTTCTAATTGTCAACAAATGAAGGTCGAGCATCAAAGATCGGGAGGTTTAGCTCAAGATATTGAGTTTACTATTTGAAAGTGGAACAAAGTGAATATGGACTTCATAATAGGGTTGTCCCATACTCGTAGGCAACATAATTTTATTTGGGTTGTAGTACACCGAATGAATAAATCAGTCCATTTTCTTTCTGTTAAGACTTCTTACTCCGTTGAAGATTATGCAAGGATGTATTTTACAGAGTTGGTAAAGCTACATAGTCTGTCCTTGTCTATTATTTTGGATTGTGGTTCTTAATTGACTTCACATTTTTGGAAGTCTTTTCAAAAGGTCCTGGTACAAAGGTCAAGTACAGTAGCGCTTGTCACCCTCAAATCAATGAACAAGCCAAGAGAACAAACTAAAACCTTGGAATATATATTGCTAGCATGTTTATTTGATTTCATGGGTAATTGAAATTATCACCTACCATTGATTGAACTTGCTTAGTTATCATTCTAACATTAAGATGGATCCTTTTGAGGCTTTCTATAGTAGGAGATGTAGATCTCCCATTGGCTGGTTTGAAGTATATAAAGTATCTTTGGTTAGACCTGTGTTGGTGTTTGAGTCTATAGACACTTATTAGAGAAAGATTAAAGGTTTTCCAAAGTCGCCAAAAGTTCTATGTGGATATAGCTCTATGGTGCCTTTGGAGAGTGCGAGTGTTAGAGAGAGTTTGGCCTATGAAGATATCTTAGTTGAAATATTAGACAAGTAGTTTGGAAATTGAGAATAAGGAATTTGCATATGTTATAGTTCTATGGAGGAACAAAGTGGTTAAAGGTGCTACATGGGAGGCCAAAGCGGATATGATAAATTTTTATCCTTATCTCTTTTCCTTCGTTTCATCCCAAGGTATTTAGCTTCTCATGATTTACTCCTATGAATTCCTATGTTTTAGTAATTCAATATCATTTCATATACATGCATGTTCATGAAACTAATTTTTAGTTAAGTTTTAATTTGAAATGAAATATCATAGTTTGTGCAAATAACATATTATTGCATTCATGTTGGGTTGTTAGGAAATTTATTCTACTTACTCAAGCTAGCTTTTATCTCATTCGAGGACAAATATTCTCAAGGAGGAGATATTGTAATACCTCAAGAGGTTGATTAAGGAAGAAACATTGCAGAAATACTTTCTAGTGTAGTTACCACGAGCCCTATCTACGAATTATATATACATCTATGAGCCATAGAAAATTATTGTATATGTCCCTTAAGACTTAAAAATTCTTCAAAAAAAATGGTATGGTCCATGAACGACTACAGATCGTAGAAAAAATATGATGAGTAGAAGAGTGTTGTACAAGAGACTTGAAAGTTAGACCAACATTGGAGCCTCAATACTTTTTATATGATACAACATGGTGGATCGTACATTATTTTATGAGTCATAGTTAGGGATCACCCCAATACTCGAAAAAATTCTAAAACTGTTGGACAGTTCCACAAGCAAGTGTTTATGAGCTATCGTTTCATTCATGAGTCGTGGTCTTGGGTCTTTGTTTGGTCCAGTTTCAAAGGGTCTCAACAAGGGGTTTCTATGGGCCGTAAAAGATAAGACGGGCCCATAGAATGGTGTTATGGATGATATTCAGAGAGTGTATTTTGAGGCTTGATTTCCATGAACTACTTGTACGAGTCGTGAGTGGGTTTATAATTCATAGAAGTTGGTTGTAATCCATGTCTGACAAACTATTTTGAGGGTTGTTTTTTTATTTTTTTCTAAAGGTCCTTCCAGAGGATGTTAGGCAGTCGGGTCGATCTTAGTATTGCATTCCACCCCGAATAGTCGTATTCATTCATAGAGTCCTTACATGGAGCTCAAAGATTTTCTCAAGTTTTTAGTTCAATTATTTTTTTAATTCTCCTCCAAGATTTCATAATCTCATATTGTGATGTTTGAATTGTATATTATTTTCATGATTATGAATTGAATTATCCATAAATTAATGTAAATTACATGATTTCAATGATTTTCAAGTAAATTCTTTGCAATGTTATCTAGGGTTCATGAATTTCATTATGGATTTTTTTAATTATGATTTTAATTGATATTTTTTCATGATTATGTTGATTTCAATGAATTACATGCTTTAAAATAAATTTAAGATGAACTATACAAGTTTTTCTGATTTTACTATGGATTATGATCATGAATGTGAAAGGAAGACACTCAAGTTTCATGAAAGATTACAATCATAATTTATGAAAGTCCCTTAAAGAATAAATAAAAGATGGTGAAAGAATTTTCTTACTTACTCATGGATTCAACGTATAATAAGGGCAATTCTCACATTGATTGAATCACCAAGGTGTTAATAAGCTACTCTGTATGATAATGACCTAGTGACTTCAAATTATGATTGATTGTATTATGAATTTTTATTCAATTAGAATTTGACTTAGCAATGATAGGGCTTGAGGTGGGATTTGATTTGGAAGACAGATGATACTTCCCAAGAAAATTCTAATAACAATGTTTTTGTGCAAAATGATGTTTCCCCGTAGGTTGATTTATTGACTTACCTAGTGGATCTATAGATAAATCATGAATGTTAAAAGTTTCTTACAGAGTCTCTTAGCAAAGTAGTCTCTCTCTTCTCGATGTGAAAGTTACATTGGATTCCATGTTATAATTTACATGATCGTATTATCCATTAACATGATATTTCATAAAATGACTAAGTTTATTTACAAGCTTTTGTAATATAATTTTGATGCATTGACCACATGTCTTACTTATGATTTCACCTTGTGCTCTACTTAACTATTGATTTTACATCTCATGACTCAGGTTCCATTCTATCTCATGTTTATTTATGCATATTTCTCACATACTCAGTAAATTTGAAGTACTAATGCATACTTCTTTACCTACATTGTATCATAATGTAGGGGCGACACATCTCCCTACATCTCATATTTGTGGCTAAACGTGGGCTTGATACACTTGGTTGGTGAGTTCTCATGCTTCAAGGGCAACCAATTGAGTTACATTCCATTGTTTTATTGAGACTACTTCGCTGTTTCATTTCTTCCATTGAGGATGGATTAGGAACTTGTCATATGCTCTCGCTTATGCTATAGAATCATGTTTAAATGTCAAAGTGTAAGTCCGTTTATTAAGATACATTGCTTTAGCTTTCACTTTGTTCTATTGAAATTCTTTTGTGACTTTACTTTTGCTTCATACCTTAATCTATTTGCTTAATCTACCTTATGTATGCTCATTTATGATATGCTAAAAGCCTTGGTTGGGATTCTTCAGGGTTCGGATCACTGTATCACACCTACGACCTATCTTAGATTGTGACACCATAAGACCCATCTATGATCCATAGTCCCTTCTATGGACTGTGGAACCTTGTTTGTGGAAATCAGGCCAATTTTTTAAGTTGTGGAATCTCATCTATATAACCACTTCTACGAGCCATAATATCATTTTATGACTCGTACACCCAACTCGTAAAGTCGTCCGAAAATTTTTAAATTTTTTCAAGTATTAGGAAATTCTACAAGCCCCATTTATACCCGTAAAACTATCTATGATCTATCATGCTAGTTCGTACAAAAGTACTGAGACTTGCATTTTTTTTCTCCAAACTTTAGTACTTTTCTATGACTCATCTCTACGGACCATAGTTTCATTTATAGCGTATTCTTGCTCTTACATGATTATATTCTTTTCAGAAAATTTTAAGTCTCAGGTACTATTTATGACTGCTCGTCTACGACTTATGGTTCCATTTATGAGCCATAGTTGGGCATCATAAACCCTGCACTAAAAAACTTTTTTGCATTGATTTCTTTCTTATTTCGACTTTTCAACTTTGGGGGTATTGTAGTAGGCTAATTGGTCTAACCATAAAATAATATCATATTTCTTTTATAGTTTTTCTTTTGCCATTTAACTTATCACCAATATGATCTGCAATTATAATACGCTTTCGCATGAGGCTTTAATTATATGATCCCAACAAATGATATCAGAGCCTATAATCCAATCATTGAATGAAATTGAAGACATTTTTAATGCAGTTCAAAGCAAGCTATAATTGATTTGACGATAATGAAGTTTTTTTAATTAGAAAAAAGAAAAGATCTAAAATACTATTTGTGAGATAAAATTTCAATCATGCTTTTAACAATGTTGTTGATCCATCTTCAAAAATAAAAACAATTTTCTACTCATGCTTACTTTTAAGAAATGAATTTCAACTTCCAATCCCTGCTAAGTTTTAACACTTGAGTTCCACTTTTGAACTCATGCTTATATTTTTAACATGTAAGCTCTATATTTTCAACCCTTCTCACTTTCTCAAAATCTTTTGCATATTTGATAATACATTTCTTCGAGAAACTTTTGGACCTTTAAAAATTGAAGATATTTATGATCATACCATAACACACTAACATTAACAATATAATTGTTAAAAGATTTTGTTTAAGAGGAATTTTTCTCTCGATAATTTAATATTTTTTATTTTAATTTATCATATATCAAGTAACTAGTTAAATTATATAATAATATTATTTTCTTTGGCATCTAACTTATGGGCGCGCAATTATAAATTTCTACATAATGCCCTATCTGTTTCGAACCCAACACATAGTTGTCATCATCGAGACATTGCCATTGTCTTCACAAAACTAGATTTCTGAACAACATAATAGTGCCCTCTAATCCAATATATATTTTTCTTTTTTTATCCGGGGTAGGGGAAGTAAAATTGAGGAATGAATTACAATATGAGAAATCAAACCCTTACCAATAAGGTGGAGTTTAGATAACCAACTA
>JAOTQR010059479.1:0-14008 GCA_025774065.1 Solanum ossicruentum | reverse complement strand
TTTTTAAAAGATTTTTCTGTTAGATCTTTTAAAATATTTAATGATTTCCTAATTATTCGTAAAATTAGGTGGCGACTTTGTGTCTTTTCGAATCTCGAGAATTAATTTTGCTTAAATTAATTAAGTTTAGATTGATTCTTGATTTTTGAATGGTTTTTAATATTAACTTTTCTTTAAAGTCGGTCATTTTTCGCGATAACAGTCAAAACGAGTTATAGAGCAGATTAAGATCCAATCCAACCCAATTTTTTACTAAATTTTACTTATTTTATTTGTTCATTTTCAATATTTTAATAATTAATTAAATTATAATTTTCTTTATTCCAGGAAACAGCATCTCTACTTCTATGGTAGTGGTAAGGTCTACGTATATTCTACCCTCCCCAAACCCCACTTGTGGGATTATACTGGGTATGTTGTTGTTGTTGTTGTTTTCTTTATTATAGCTATATAAAACATATCAAATTGAAAAAAAAAATTAAAAATATTTTAACAAGATTTCTCTCGAATTAATTTGTATTGCATATCATTCCAATTTTAAATGGGTTGAAATAGGTTGGGTTGAGTTAATAATGGGTGTGTTATTAACCCGGCCAACTCTATTAATATCCTAATCACTACCAAAATGAGAAATCATCAAAACTGGGATTTTAGAAGACGGGGATCTATGAAATGTCTGAGCTTTCCAATCAATTCCCTACTTCAAGGACATGTAGTCCACTAGGATTTTAATTCTAACCGTTGTCTATGCCGTGTTACTCAACAAGAATAGAGCGGGGGATTTAAAAAGAATATGAAGACTCACGAGACATGAGATAGGAGAGGCCAGTAGCGTATATGATTAAGAAAACAACTCGCTTCTTAGCTTCCTCGACCAGCTCTCCAACAGTCACCGCCTCATTTTCTTCAAATCACCTAATTCACAGCACCAACAACAACTTCATAAACTAGTTGACTTTGATCGTGAATTCAACTGAATCTGGAAGTGTGCAATTGAACGGAGGAGTAGCTCTAGCTGTATCTCCTAATCAAACTTTAACTGCTGCAGATTTTTATTTACTCGCTTCAAATATATGAGCAACACGTTTACACAAAATTAAAAGAAATATAAGAACAAAACAGTTTCCACAACACGTGTGGCACCCTTGACTTAATACACTGTAAGATATTTAAAACTTGGCACTTTAAAATCATTCAGAATCATTTCATTTTTAAGGTTAAATTATTTTATTGTGATTTCTTCTTACGCCGGTTGGAGTTTCAGTTGACTAAATAGAGTATGATGATATTTTTTAGGATGGACCAAAAAAAGAAAGATGTCACATGAAATGAGACAGAAGGAGTAATAAATACACCCAATTCAAGGCGACACCTTTTTTATTTAATTTGTTTAGAAAAAATAATAATATTTTTTTCATTTGATAAATATTTAATGACATTGTTAGAGCGTTTGGTATGGAAAAAAAATTCACAAAAAATAAGTTAAATTTTTATTTATTTTTTCATATTTGACTGGTGAGTAATGAATATTTTTCAATATATTTTTTTGTTTGGTTAATGAAAAAAAGTTTATTTTAGTGTTTGGCAAGGGAATAATAAATTAAGGTGGTTTGGGAGGTAGGGTATGATGGTGTGGGTTGTGAGTTGGGCTATAATTTTTTGAAAAAAAAATAATTATTTTTACGATTCAAGTTCTGCCTAAATTATTATGCTCCAAGCCTACATTTTGAACTAATCAACACTCGATGTCATTTTTTATCTGAGCATACTCATAACATGGCATGAAACATAAGCATACACCTACACATGAGCGAAATGCATAATTTAAAGAGAATAGATATAATGTCACACCTGAAGTTATTTCGAATTTTCAAAAAGGCACCTTCACTATGTGAGCGTCATATTACCCCCTAAACAATGATGAATTGACATTATTACATTATTTTTTTATCAGTCCCAGATTTACAAAGCAAATGTTATCACACACCACTCAATACGCGACACATGTAAATTAATTTAAATTATAATTTTTTATTTTTAATTTCTCTTTATTCTTTTTCTCTCTTACTTTTTGACTTGGATTTTTATCAACTTTATTTTTAATGTCATTTCACCTCCCATTATACCTCCATCTCTTTCTTTCTTCACCTCCTACCCTCACCCCCATGCCCTCGAGTTTGTGCCCCCCACCCAATTTCTTTTTTTTTTCCTTCTCCTTCAGTCAACTTTCGTTTTTTCTCAATAGTTTTTTTTAATCATACCATTTTCAAGACTTTGTTGAGTTACTATTGATGACAACAATAATTATTTTCTTAAGAAAATTCAAAAATTTGAAGGAATCGTCAATCAATTTATCTCCTTGTCACATAACTTCAAAATTAGGAAGAATAGTTTTGAAAGAATCAATGAATTCCTCAAATATTGGAAGAAATCTACTTGAAATTCGGATAAAATAGCTCAATGGTACAACCTGACCCTCTTAAAATCTAATGAGTTTATTCAAAGACTCAAAATCAAACCGAAAGTCTTAGGAACCAAACCAACAGTACATCAAGAACAAAACCTACATAGATCCGAAGCTAACTGAATTGTCAAAATTTTATTTTGAGTTTTCTATCACTAAATATCCTCTTTGGTCAACTATCTTATGCTTTCAACTTTCAAAATAAACAAAAAACCTCCTCCAGAACACATCTAATTACTTCAGAACCTGAGCCAATAGCCCTACTAATTCAAAATTCATGTTCCAGAGTTGATGGAATTGTCAGAATTTTATTCTGAGATTCGAAACTCTAAATGTTGACTAAATTCAACCATTTCAACTTAGAAGCCTCAAAAACTTCAAAACTTTCAAAAACCTCAAATTTACAATCTGATTTCAACTCAATTTTCAAAAATTTATCAAATACGACTCAGAAAACTATTAAGAGGGATAAAATGATAAGTTTTAAAATTCTCAGAAATGACCTTCAAGGTCATTATATTTACAGATTGTGTTCATTAACCTGCAAAAGGCATGCATATTATAAAATTCCTAAAGGGGTACTTTGGAGATGTTTGGAGCCTAGAGGTGAAATGCATATGGCCTACATTAAGGATATTAAAAAATATATATATAGTGGAGTCAAAACTCAATTAAGACAATAAGAGATGACTTGGGGCACTTTCTGGTTGTGATGGACTTACATCGGGGATCAATTCTTAGCCCATTCTTTTTTTTCCTTAGTGATGAATATATTGATGTGACATATTCAAAGGGAGGTATCATGGCATATTTTATTTCTTATATGTTATATATTGCTTAACGAATGGTGAAGTTAGTCATAGACTGATATTTGTATAGAAACCTTGAAGTCTAAAATTTTAAGTTAAGCCAAACTAAGATAAAGTATGGAACGTAAATTTAGCCGCATGACATATGTTATTTATGGGGTGGAAGTGAAGATCATTTCACTAGTTATTTTCAAGAGAGAAATCTTCAATTTTCTTGGGAAATTAACAATGATATCACACATAGTACTAGAGCAAAATGGGTGAGAATTAGAAGTTTGCCCTAGGGTACTGATCATCAAAGAGGAGACAACCCGCTCAAAAGACCCTAATTTTCCGACCAAGACACTCAAAGATAGTCGGCCGGGCGCGTGCAATAAGAATTTGTTGCCAAGTCTTAAAGGTAAATTTTATATATTGGTGATTAGACTAGCACCATTATATGGGGATTGAGTGTAGGCAAGTTCAAAATTTGGAAGATAAAGGTAACAAAGATGAGAATATCCAAATGGATGTCTAGACGTACTAGGAGAGATATGATTGAGAATAAAATTATTTAATATAAGGTACGGATGACCTCTACGACAAGATGAGGAAAGCATGGTTGACATAGGTTGTATATGTGAAGATAGGGGTGTGAGGATGTGCTAGTATGGAAGTGTGAGAAGTTGGCTATAACATGAGCTTGGAGAGATATATATAGGTAGAAGATCAAAAACTGAAGGAAGGTGATTAGATAAGATATGACACATCTTTCATTGATTAAGGACATGACTTCAGATAAACAATTATACCGACCGAACACATAAACAACCAACTATTTCAATCTTATCTCGTAACCAGGTCAACCAAATGATAATTATCAAAAAAGGGGGGGAAACTGGAGGCCCAAAGTCAGGAAAGAAGAAGAGGAGGATTCGTGGCCCGAAGACAGAATGAAAGGACAAAAGGATGCATAAGCCATAGATACACTTATGGGATCCTGCAAATGATAGGGTGATACTAAAATTGGCATATGTACCAATTTCTAGGTGGAACGGTTTCATTGGCCGCAGGACTTTGGAGTTCAATTAGTGTCTTCTTAATGACACATGTATTACATTTCTTTCCGATAAATAACATTGATTACTTGTAGGGAAATGGATTTTTTTAACAATAATAAGTATTACATTGATACTTTTATATTCCAACTTTTTTTTATCATTCTACATTCTTCGCTACTCTCAACTCTTAAGTAATTTAAGTTAAAACATTTCCAAATCCAGAATCAACCACACTGTACTTTCACCAAAACCAAGCTGAAATATCAAGCATCTAAGCTCTCATTTATTTTATACTATTCGTTTAAGCTCATTTATCCACACTTATCAACACATTTTGTTAGCTTCCATAAATGAAGCTCTGCTTGGACAAAAATAGTGGAATAAGAGAAAAGAGGAACATATCTAAAGAGAATTCTAATGAGTAAACATTTTCATTCATCTGAACTTAGCTCAATACATGGGTATCTATACGCACTAATCACCTGTAGCTTAGCTGTCAATGTAACTAACTTCTAACAACTTTATAACTATTTTGATTAGCATTAAATAACTTGATTAGCACTAACTAACTATAGTCACATCACCTTGATTATTCTTTTAATAATCCCCCTCAAGCTGATGGCTTGAATAGGTCTTTTAATCCCAGTTTGCTCAGTAGGTATTCATGTGCTACTCTCCCTAGGCTTTTTGTTAGTTGCTCCTTGGTATATACATGGTCAATTTTGATCACCCCTTGATTGATTCTTTCTCTCAAAAAGTGGAATTGATATCAATATACTTAGTTCTTTCATGGAATATAGGATTTACAACAATCTGAATTGATGTCTTAATATCACGCATTAACTCAACTAGCTATTGTATTTGAACACCAAACTCCTTGAATAATCTTATTAGTATTAGCCAAATGATTTCAGCAGAGCAAACAACCATGCTCTTGAACTCAACTTCTGTTGAGCTTTTGGATATGTTGTCTTATTTCTTTGACTTCCAGGATATCAGGGCTCCACCAAATTGCACAATATAACTAGTAATAGATCTTCTAGTTTCTAAACATGCACCCCAATCTGAGTCATAGTAGGCCAGTAGTTGGTTGGTTCCTTTAGCAGGCATAAAGGCTCTTACACTAGGTGTTCCCTTGATGTATCTTATAACCCTCAATGCAGCATCCAAGTGTGATCTCTTTAGGCAGTGTATGTATTGACTGAGAACTTGAATTACAAAAGTTATGTCTGGCCTGGCCATGGTGAGATATAGTAACCTTCCCACCAACCTCTGATAGGCTATAGGATCCTTTATGATTTCATCCCCACTTGCTTCTTCGTTAGGAATATATTTCTCATATTCCACAGAGGTCAGCCTTTGGTTTATTTCAAGTGGAGTGGTTGCTGATTTTACTCCACTTAAACCAGCTTCCAACACTAGCTCTGAAGCATATTTCCTTTGACACATAATCATCCCTTCTTGTGATCTAGCCACTTCAATTCCTAGAAAGAATTTTAGCTTTCTAAGATCCTTCATTTTGAACTTTTGTTGTAGATCTTTCCTGCCTTGAGCGATCAGTTCTTGACTACTTCCGATCATTAATAAGTCATCCACACACACTAAGATGATTACTAGCTTCTTGTCAACTGTTTTTATGAAAAGTGAGTAGTCATAGTGACTTTGAGTGAACCACATCTGTATGAGAGCATATATTAACTTCTTGTTCCATTGCCTGGAGACTGTTTTAGCCCATATAATGATTTGTGAAGTTTGCAGACCTTATTCTCCCCCTGTCTGGCAAAACCCTCAGGAATGTACATATAGACTTCTTATAACAGATCACCATTTAGAAATGCATTATGCACATCAATTTGGTATATAAACCAATGATTAGCAAGGGCTACTAAGGACCCGATAGTAACCATTTTTGCAACTGGAGAAAAAGTCTTTGAGTAGTCTAAACCAGCCTTTTGGCTATAGCCCTTAGCCACAAGTCTAGCCTTATACCTTTCAAATTCACCTGAAGTTTTATACTTTACTTTATACACCCCCCTTACACCCAATAGGTGTCTTTTTAGCTAGGAGGTCAACTATGGATCGTGTGTTATTTTTCTTTAAAGCAGCAATCTCTAGTTTCGTGGCATTGATCTAGGTTGGATCTTGAGAATTCTGATGAAATGATGATAGTTCTGAGATAAAGGAGTAGACAATCAAGCCTTGTTGATAAGGTCTAGTGAGGTGAGAGTAAGTAACATAGGAGGACATGGGATAAGCATAAGAAGAAGTGGAGGAAGTAGTGGCAAAGTCATTCATTCAGATAGGAAGATGTTTAACTCTGATTGACCTTTTAGGTGCAACAGGTTCTTGAGTAGGTGGTAGGGAGTTGAGACTAGGAGAAACTAAAGGAGGTACAGGAGAGGGAGGATCAGAGATAGTCTCCCCTGGATAGGATTGGCAATAGGAGGCTCATTTCAGTGGTGTTCAGTAGGGGTATCTGAGTGAGATAATTCAAGGATAGGAAATAAGGATGTATCAAGGGATTTTGCATGCAAGAAAGGGAAGATAGACTCCCTAAACACTAAATTCCTGCTTGCAAAGAATGACTTAAGAGTGAAGATCATTGAGTTTATAGCCCTTTTAAGTTAAGGAGTAACCAATAAACACACTAGATATAGCTCTGGTTGAAAATTTATCTACAGTTTTAGCATTAGATGCATAAGTCAAGCTCCTAAAGACTCTAAGATGAGCGAGAAATGGTAGATGTTGGTATAGAAGTTTCAAAGGAGATCTAAAGTTTAAAGTTTTGGATGGAGTTCTATTGATGATATAGACTACAGCGGTGACACATTCACCCCAGAATCTCAATGGAATAGCAGCCTGTTGCCTCCCAACACACGCAAGTGCACGTGGTCAAAACAAGTAATATAATGGCCTTATTTAAAGGATTGGATTATTGAACCCAAGGGATTAATAAATTATTTAATATTCCAAGTTATAATGCTTAAAAGGAGATAAAGAATTTATTTATGAAATTATGTACGAAAATAACCACACTTAAAACTAAACTAGTAAATACTAAAAATAAAATAAGATCTTCTTTTTTCTTCTAGTTTGTATATCCAAATATTGCGAGATTTCGGAATTGTAATCTCAATGACATCGTATTAATCTTAAAGTTAATACTTATGTTTGGGTAGTAGATTATTGATTCACAGGGTTGAAATTACCAAATCGGGGTTACACACCTCTGTTTGCCTGTTCCTATTGTTTGCCTAACTACATCGTTGAGCGGGGATAAACAATACAATAGAAACGCATGAATAATATCTTTCTGTACATTAAATCAAGCTTGGAGTAAAGGTAGTTGTCACAAGTCTCCAATACACAAATCAATCTCATATTTTAATTAAACAAGCTCCTTATATTATTATGCTCTTAAGCATTCCAACATCTTTCGAGTTCACAATGCTAAACATATTCATTTTCATAGGTGATCAAGCTAAGAAATGTAGATTTAAATAATATAAGAACAATCATAAAGACCCATTCATAAGCATTAAAAACTCAAAGATTAACACATTGTCTATGGCTACAATTCCAGAAAATGGAAAGATTAGCCACTCATGCTAATCATAAGTACAAATATTACAAAGAACCATAAGAAAATGATAAAATGAAGATATAAACTGACCAAGAGTGATTTTCTACAGTGCCCATCCGCCTCACAAGCTTCAGGAAAACTTAGAACAAAGGATGATTGGGGTTGTAAGTTTTTCACGACTTATACAGCCCACAAAATTTGACTTTTTACGTGTTTTCCCTTAAGTCCGTGATGCGCTTTAGTATTATATTAATAAAATATGGCGCACAATGTTGACTGGACCAAAAAGTCACTCATTTCACACTACTGCACACTAGGGTATTTTGAGTTACTTTTTCCACCTACTGCTTTGACAACAGATTTCCCAGTGAATTAACATTGGTCCGCGAAGCGCCTTGGTCGCCGACCAAGTGTTTGAAATTTTTCTTCCTTGTTTTCTTGCGTGTTGTCTTGCTTTGCTTAGGATTTTATTCCGAAATCTTAAAATATGATAAAATCAATAATAATACAAACTCGAAGCGTAATTTATCTTGTGTTAACAAAATATACAAAATCTTATTAATATACCTAAAACTCTACGGATTTACCCTCAAACTTAACTTTGTTCATGGGACTTTTGTTTATTTAGGTGTATAAATACGCCTAAGATCACCATCCCACACTTAAAGTTTTGTCTGTCCTCAAATAAATCAAGACACATACATGCAGATACCTAAATAGTATGTACAATAAACTCTATATGCACAACCTTTTTCAACCTAACATGAACATTTTTCAAGCTTCCTAGCAATATCAACTTTAATAAATACTTTAATGAATAAATGCAGACGCATGCAGAATTATCGTTATAGTTTTACCTTATTACCGCCCTAAGATGATCATGTGCCCTCACTAGAAGAATTACTTGATTAAATTCTTTAGAAGAAGATTTTATTTGGGTACACAATCGACTCTCCCTCTCACAAAAGAAATCTTATGTTGCTTCTAACTACTATAGACTTGCCCTTAATGTTTAAATTTTTCCTAGTTAGAATTTTCATTCAAAGGATCACTTAGGTCTTATATTTGGTTGTAATGGAGGCTTAAGGCTGGTGGGATAATATTCTAGATGTGGCTGTCAAGGTTCATTTCCCAAGCGCTTAAGGCTTACACTACCCTGTTTTTCACTTTTTTTGCCCTTTTAATCTTTTTTCAGCATCCTTTATTTGTTTCCAAAATTTACATACTCAAAATTATCAACAAATATTAACAAACACCTTATTTTTCTGTTTTCTAATTTCTGAATTTTTTTTTTTTGAATAGTACCCCCGAACCATAAATTTTTATTGTTTAGGTTTCATTTCAGCTGCTAATCCTCTGACTTTTCATGCTAAGGCGCTCAAGATTTAGGATCAAATATTGTTTAAAATCAACAAAAGGATTCGGCTTGAAACATGGCTATTCAAAGAAAAAGTCTAAAGCTCAACAGGGTTAACTAGGATGTCTTAATAAGTTGGATAAAAAGGCCCAAGTTCTTTAGGTTACAAAAAAATGCCTAGTTCCTTTCCCTTAAAATTCAATATCTACTAAGTCAATTTAACATACCGGGCAAGTTAGTAATCAGCTATAGCAACATACATTAACAATTCAACTCACATTCACATGACACATTTTCACCCTAAGAAAACACTAGATTCACGATCACTTATCTCTCATGAATTCAAAATTAAGCAACTATTCATCAGTACAAATTTCAAGTTTAAGCTACTAAAGACTCAAGAATTTATGTCATGTTAGTTTTCATGGTTTCACATATAAAGAATATTTTTACATACTACCGACACTCTAAAATGAGACTCTATTTGACACATACCCTTAGGAGGGTTGTCGTCCATCCGTTATAGGGTAATGTCACTCAACTATGACTTACAACAGTAATAATTATACTAAAATGCATTAACAACAAATATTCATGATTATATAAAGCACACTACATACTAGTAATCACATAAACAAAGAAAATAAGAAAGTTGTCCACAAAAAGAAAATCATAATCATGTCAAAATAAAACAACTGCAGTGGCAAAAATAATAGCATGTATTAAGGTCATACAGTACCCATCAACAAGTAGCATAAATACCCCACCGCATACTTAAACAAGAGCACTGTCCCCAGTGCTAACCAATAAGAACCTGTGGAATAGGGTGTAACCGCTCAATTCTCCTCTGTCGAACTATCATCAGCATCCTCCGCTTCGTCATCCTCCATATCGCTTTTGTTTGACTCTGGTTCGGAGAGAATGTCATCATCAAGCAGCTCCACGAACTGAGGTCCGATGCCCAACATCGCCCGAGCATGGATATTTAGAGGATACTGGATCTCCACGTCAGTAATCTCCTCGAGTGTGATAGGGTGGTTATGCACTTGCATCATCAGTGATTGCATCCCGAACATGTGTGCCATGACCAATTCATCTCTGTGGGCACGCTCGGTTGTGGTGAGAGAAGATGGTGCTCTAGGCTCCGGTCCCTGAACAGCACTGACTATGCAAGGATAGGCCTCGATGTGTGGGCAGTAGTCAAAAAAGTTTGTAGGCACACCTGCATGTAGACACATCTCAATAATAAGACTACCAAAAGCGTACCTGCGACCTTTGTGTGCCCATGCCTTCCTCATGGCCAACTTCAATATCGACCCAAAATTAAGCTTCATGCCCGTTATTAGTGCGTATATGAGGCAAACACGATCCCTAGTGACCTCGAAGAAATGTTGTCCTGAAAAGAGTGCATGTGCCACGATCTTCAGCCAGACATGGGCCTGTTTTTTTAGCTTTCCTGGAAGCCTCTGTATGCATACCTATCCCGACGGGCTGTCGACTGAGAGCCCGAGAGCGTGTGCCAGATGTCCTGGTAAGGAGGGTACTGTACTAAGGCATCAAATGCATCTGAGATCTATGAGGGTGTCCCGATGATCTCATTAATGATCAAGGGTCTGAAATCAACGGTCACACCTCGCACCTTAACTTGTCGGGTGCGTGCCTCCTTGCTCATATTTGCATAAAACTCTTGGACAATGCTTACATTACAAGGTCGTGGCTGCTGGAATAGGAAATGCAGCTTGTATGAGAGGCACATCTCATATATGGCTGGGTATGCTTGTTTGAGCGACTCCGCATCTATTGGGAAGTCCGGAAAGTACTTAGAATCGGAATGGCTTTTGTACCACTTGAGACCAACTCTTTCTACTGCCTTCTCCCCGTATGTCATCTGCCTTTTTGTGTTTGGGGCCCTTCGGGACTGTCGAGATATCCCAGGACCTTCTCCTAGTGGGTGCAGCTGCAGCTCTGTTGGACTGACCTGATTGCCTTCCTCGAGATGACATAGTGATCGATAAAATCAAATTGAACTCATCAGTGGATAGAAGATGTAGGATAGACCGTTTTATGATATAAAAACCGACCACCCCACACTTAGATTGAACGTAGTAGGTGAGAGGGTACTCAGACTTCCCAACTTACGTCACCCCAGTAATTAAAATTTTGGCAACATAACAACATATAACGGTGCAACAGTACAGCAAGCATAGCCAAGACTATCCATGTTTAATTTAACAACTACTCTAAACTGTTAAACAATACTCATTACCAACATCTAGTTGCCTTATTTCAACAGTAGGCATGGTAAAAAGACATAAAGATAAAGCAGTAGAAGAGAGGAGCTAAAAGATACCCTTAAACAAAACACAACCCTATTTCCTCATTTACAGCAGTGAACCGGCCCTACTGACTAAAAATTAACAGCTCACATATAGTAATACAGGAGAATGGAACAATGGATAACATATGAATAGTACTCAGGTTTATCCACTCATTTTCAGCATTGAAATAGTCCCCAAAACTCCTAGTTTCCTCATGTTCAGATGGGAATGCAGGTGAAAATAGGTACAACAATTAGAGAAATCACACACCCCATTTTACTTGCAGCCCCCTTCCAACACATTCAATCATGACGCTCATAGATGCAAAACAAGACATGTCAATTCATAGGAACTTAATGGCATGTGGTGTACACCCCACACTTAATTGTAAAACAATAAAGAAGTAGGTACTCAGACTTCCCTACTTAATGTATTTCACTAATTCAAAATTTTCACAGCAGAACAACATAATAATTAACATCAATAGTCCATTTGTTGTCCAATTTATTATCATTGCAACAGAAAACACGCCCAATTTACCAAGGTATAGCAATTGAGTAGCCACGAGACATGCTAACATAGAAAACAATACACAACCCCCTAAAATCCTAAAAAAATTTCATGTTAAGATGGAAGAAGCAAAAGAGATAGATTAAAAATATCAACTCCACACTTAATTATTAGATCCCCTTAGTATTAATCAACATTAGCACATGTATAACTGAGTTCCCTAATAGCTATGCAACATTCCTAGTTTCTCCATGTTTTCAACAGTTAAGCAGCCCCTAAACACTGTGGTTTTCTAAGGTATGTGAGGTGGGATCAGGTGAGGTGGAGTCTAGCCTTGCAACATACATCACAAACATAACACAAGAACATCAAACAATGCTAACACAGGAATGGACCCAGCCCTCTTTATCTCATTTTGACGTTGACAGAAGCTCATATTAGCACATTACTGGGAAAAAACCCCTTAACTCTTGAAGTATTTCATGTTTAGATGCAAGTTGACATGAAAGCAATCGCACAATGCAGGAAATTATGAGGTCCAGTCCCTTCCCAATCCATAACCACTACCCCGCACTTAATTTTGAGCACATTGTGAGTAACAGAGATACACATCGATATTCAGCAAGTACAAGACTTCAGTTACTCCTAAGTGCTTTCAGTGCCCACTAATTCAACTCTCAACCACTTGCAACAAGATTCATACAACCAAGTCATTTCCTTCAAGTTCCATGCTCAGATGAAAATAAATATAGAATTTCTAGCAGGAAAAAAGCATAAGGAATAATGAAACAATTCAAAACAGGTCCTAATTGTGCACAATGTGAAATCATGGCCCTTATTCCTACTGAAAATAGGGTAATTACCTACAATTCTTCTCACCCAACCAATTCTTAGGGAACTTTTGCCCTCTCAAGTTTGAATGACTCTATAATCAACTGACAATTAGAGTATGGATGCAAACACAATATATGAGTAACAATGTGACTTGTGTAATGTCAAATTCCTTCAAATTTTCGGCCATTCTGACTCAACTCTTCAACAAGATTAAGTATATGTTTCCCCTAATGTTTGCATTTCAACATATCTCCAACCATAATTCACACAAGTAGCAGCATATGAAGGAGAAGAGCAAGCATGGAGTTGAGAATTCAAGACTGCAAAAATTCAACCCATGGGAATACAATTTCAACCTTAGCAATTCCCCAAACTACCCCATACTTAAATTATGGCACACTTTGACAATAACACGCATGAACTATCCTGTTCTTGAACTTAACAACACATTACAAGAACTGTAAGGACCCGTTTTGAGAATCAGTCATATTATTTTCTTAAAAATGTAATAATCATTCCCATTAAGGATTTATTTTACGTCATCAAGTTAGGAATTTTTTTTTTTGCATCACTAAGTTAGGTAAAGTGTTTCTAAAGTATTTTCTTACCTCACTAAGTTAGGTAAAGTGATTTCTTACCTCACTAGTTAGGTAAAGTAATCAACTTAGAGTTCTATAAATAACCCCCTCCTTTTAGTCTCTACATCAAGAAACAAATCCTCAATCTACATTTCTCTCCCAAAAACTCTCTCAAAAGTGTTGACAAATAGTTCCGAGTTGAGTTGAGAAGGTTTGGGTCACTTCCGAGTCAAGTTGAGGATTTTCGATAATTTTATTCTTCTAAGTTGCTCCTATTTTTTAAATCTTTTATAATACGATATTTTATATAAATGAGTTTATTTTCGTGTCCTTTTAAGTACTTCGTTATGAAAAATATTATTATGGTAAATTTATTTTGATGGTTCAAAGTTAAATTGAGGTGTAATAATTTATGTGACTAGATTGTGGTGCTACGGATTCCACTCAAAAAGGGAAGGCCAAAGTGTTAAATTGACCGTGATTTGACTAAGGCAAGTGGACTTTCAAAACTTTGT
>JAOTQR010059428.1:0-14012 GCA_025774065.1 Solanum ossicruentum | reverse complement strand
TCGAATCAATGCAAATATGCATGTCATGAATGAATATGATATGAATTTCACAAATACATTCACTCATTATTTCCAATCATAACAATATACAAAAATATATATAATTCTCATCACTTCACCATGTTTATCAATTCAAATACCATACAACACGTCAACTCACATTCACATTTTTAATCATCTCATTTTTTATAATATTAAAATATTTCACATATCACACGTAGGAGAAAGGAAAGTTTGAGAATTCTACGAGAATTACAAAGTTGTGAAAATCCACTTGCCTTAGTCAAATTTCGGTCAATTTAACACTTTGGCCTTTCCTTTTTGAGTGGAATCAGTAGCACCACAATCTAGTCACATAAATTATTACACCTCAACTTTACTTTGATCCATAATGATGTTTTCATAATGAAGTACCTAAAAGTACATGAAAATAAACTCATTTATAAAATATCTTGTTATAAAAGACTTAGAAAAATAGGAGTAACTTACAATAAAATTGTCAAAACTCTATGCTATAAACCACCTCCCTTCAACTTAATAAAACTCTTAACTATTATAAAAACCATATAATTAATTTTTTTTCTTTTCTTCTGATTTTTGTCTCCTGCCCGGATATCCTTAACACATCCAGTGAGTAGGCTTTATATAGGAAGCACATCGTGGCATCTTAACTATTAAATATAATAAATTGATTATAATTGGCACAAATGTGCAAGTGCTGCACTTATTAGTGCAATATAATAATATAAATAAGCCTAAAGGAGGCACTAACGTGTAAGTGCACTACTTAACATTATTTATTTGTTTTTTTTTATTATTATTATTATTATTATTATTATTATTATTTTATTTTATTTTTTTGTCGTTACATTATCCACCACTAAAAATCGTGTTCGTCCTAGAACATATATTAAAAGAGAGTACCTGAAGTTTCGAAAAGACGAGGATGAATAGCACGCATTTCTGACTCTTTCTCCCAAGTTGCTTCTCGAACTGGATGATTCTTCCATTGAATTTTTACCGAAGCAATCTCTTTGTTTCGAAGCTTGCGAACCTGCCTATCTAAAATAGTAGTAGGCTCCTCCTCAAACGACAAGTCTGGATTCAATGCTACTGAATCGAATGAGAGTATATGGGACTCGTCAAGCATGTACTTCCGAAGCATGGAGACATGGAACACAGGGTGTACGGATGATAAGCTAGGTGGCAAGGCCAGTCTTTAAGCCACCTCCCCAACTTGTTCTAAGATCTCAAATGGGCCAATGAATCGAGGGATAAGCTTTCCCCTCTTCCCAAACCGCATTATACCCTTCATGGATGATACCCTGAGCCAAACATGATTGCCCTCCATAAACTCTAAGGCTTGAACGCTCCTGTCTGCATAACTCTTTTGTCGACTCTGAGCAGCCAACAACCTACCCTAAATCATACGGACCTTTTCCACAGCATCCCTCAGAAAGTCTGCATCTAGCGAATCAATCTTAGCAGAATCGAACCAACCAATCGGAGATCTATATCGCCTACCATATAATGCCTCGAATAGAGCCATCTGAATACTAGAGTGATAGCTATTATTGTAGGCGAACTCTTCTAAGAGCAAGTGTTGGTCCCAACGAGAGCCAAAATCAATCACACATGCTCGAAGCATATCCTCCAATACCTGAATAGTCCACTCAGACTGTCCATCTTTCTGAGGCTGAAAGGCTGAACTAATATGTAGCCGAGTACCTAAACCATGCTGCAAGGCCCTCCAAAAGTGTGAAGTGAAAAGTGAACCCCGATAAAAAATGATAGAAATGGGCACACCAGCTAACTTCTCTGTTATGTACTTAACCTTGACAGGAATGAAATAGGCAGACTTAGTCAATCGATCCACAACTACCCAGATAGAGTTATAACCGCCCATAGTAGTAGGCAAACCCACCACTAAATCCATAGAAATTTGCTCCCACTTCCATATAGGAATGGGTAGCCTCTGAAACTCACCTCTAGGCTGTTGGTGCTCACACTTAACCTGCTGACAAGTCAAACACTTAGCCACAAACTCTGAAATATCCCTGTTCATAGCACACCACCAATAGTGCTGACTTAGGTAGTGATACATCTTCGCTGCTCCTGGATGAATGGAATAACGAGTATAGTGGGCCTCCTCAAGAATCAATCTAATCAAATCACCTACCTTAGGCACACAGAATCGACCTCCAATCCTCAAAACACCCTCAGAATCGAGTATTGCTTCCTTAGCCTCTCCTCTGGTCACTTTGTCCCTGATAAGGCATAACTTCTCGTCCTCAAACTGACGTTCTCGAATCTGGTCCATCAAGGAAGAACGAGCCTCAAGAAAAGGAAGTACACCACCCTCATCAGAAAGCCGTAACCTGACTAGGATATTTGCTAGATGTTGAACATCCCTGGCCAAAGGTCGCTCTTCCACTCGAAGGGCAGCTAGACTTCCCATGCTAGAAGTCTTTCTACTCAAGGCGTCAGCCACAACGTTCGCCTTCCCCTGATGGTATAAGATGGTTAGATCATAGTCCTTTAGTAACTCCATCCACCTATGTTGCCTCAAGTTTAGATCCTTTTGACTAAAAATATATTGAAGACTTCTATTGTCAGCGAATACCTCAAAATGTACCCCATATAAATAGTGATGCCACATCTTAAGCACAAAAACCACCGCTGCTAACTCTAAGTCATGAGTAGGACAGTTTTTCTCATGAACCTTCAACTGTCTAGATACATAGGCAATAACTTTTCCTTTTTGCATTAATACCCCCACCTAATCCAACTCTTGAAGCATCACAATACAGAGTGAACTTCACACCTGCCTCAGGTAGCGTCAAAATAGGAGTTGAAGTCAACAAGGTTTTGAGCTTTTGGAAGCTCGGCTCACACGCATCAGACCAATGGAAAACTATATTCTTCTGAGTCAATCTAGTCAGTTGGGCCGTATTGGAAGAGAAACCTTGAATAAACTGCCTATAATACCCTGCTAACCCTACAAAACAATGAATCTCAGTAGCTGAAGTTAGCCTCGACCAACCTTTAACCGCCTTAACCTTAGCCGGATCTACCCTGATTCCCTCTTTAGACACCACATATCCTAAGAACACCACCGAATCAAGACAAAACTCATATTTGGAGAATTTTGCATATAGTTTCTCCTCCCTCAACCTTTGTAACACTATTCTTAAGTGACTAACATGATCCGCCTCAGTTTTGGAATACACCAAGGTGTCATCGATGAATACTATGATAAAAGAATCTAAGTACGGACAGAGCACCCTATTCATCAACTCCATGAACGCTGCAGGGGCGTTAGTCAACCCAAAGGACATTACCAAAAATTCATAGTGGCCATAACGAGTTCGGAAAGTTGTCTTAGGAATATCTGATGCCCTAATCCTCAACTGATGATAACCAGACCTTAAGTCAATCTTACAAAACACAGCCGCCCCCTGAAGCTGGTCAAATAAGTCATTAATACGGGGAAGAGGGTACTTGTTCTTGATAGTTACCTTATTTCATTGCCTTTAACCTATACACATCCTCATAGACCAATCTTTCTTTTTCACAAACAAGATCGGGGCACCCCAAGGTGACACACTAGGGCGAACAAATCCTTTACTTAACAGGTCTTCGAGTTGCTCCTTCAATTCTTTCAATTCAGTTGGAGCCATTCTATATGGAGGAATAGAGATGGGCTTAGTACCTGGCTCTAGGTCAATGGGAAAATCGATATCCCTATCGGGTGGAACACCTGGAAGGTCAATGGAAAATACATCGACAAACTCCTGAACCATCGATATAGACTCTATAGAAGGTGATTCAATACTAGTATCCCGAATTAAGGTCAAGTAACACAAACACCCCTTATCAACCAATTTCTGGGCATGAATGTAGGAGATAACCTTACTAGGGTAAGAACTACTATCACCCTTCCACTCAATCTTTGGTACACCAGACAAGGCTAAGGTCATAGTTTTTGCATAGCAGTCAAGGATAGCATGATAAGGAGAAAGCCAATTCATCCCCAAGATAACATCAAAATCTACCATATCCAGGATAATCATGTCTACCCAAGTATCATACCCAGCTAAAGAAACAAGACAAGATCGATATACCCGATCGACCACTAAAGGTTTGTCTACTGGTGTAGAAACATGCACAAGTACTAACATTCGATCACACAATTAGTCAAACCCAGATGAAAAGTATGTACACACATAAGAGTAGGTAGATCTAGGATCAAATAACATAGATACAGGCCGATGACAGACAGGAACAATACCTGTAATGACTGTGTCTGAGGCCTCTACCTCGGTTCTTCCAGGAAACGCATAGCACTGAGCTCCTCTTCCACCACCAGCCTGAGCTACCCCTCAATATCCACCACGTGGAACCAAAGCACCACCTTCTGGAGTCCTGCCTCCTCTATAATTTGACCCCTGCCCCATCCTCTGGCCAGTGAGACATAATCTCTAACTGGAGCTGCTGAATTACTACGATGGGTTCCCAAATGATTCTGAAAGGGGCATTGTCGAATCATATGTCCTGGATCCCCACACCCAAAACAAGATCTCTGTGTAGAGGACTGTTGTCCATCAAAAGAACTACTATGACCACCACGGTTAGAATTCTAGGTCCCACGATATGTTTGACCACCCTCAGAAGCAGGTAGCGATGCATGAACTGGCCCTCGATGTTCGAATGAGCCACCCCCTTTATAGAATCCTCTACCTCCAGATGAGGTACCAGAAAACTGACCCATAGTACGAGCTTTCTTACGATCTCCAAATTTCTCTCGAACCAACAATTCTGTCTCCTTAGCAGTGCTTACGATAGACTGAAAAGAAGCCCCCTCATGAGCTGTTCTGAATACATAGGATCTAATCGAGAAGTTCAAACCTCTCATAAACCTATGAACTCTCTTCTCCTCATTTGGAATCATAGTTAAATCATAACAGGATAACTGACAAAAATGTGCTTCATACTCCGTAATCGTCATACCTCCCTGTATTAAATCCTCAAACGACTCTCCTCCCGTATACTCCAATGAATGAAGCGTTTCTTAAAAGCATTAGAGAACATACCCCAATCCACTGGAGGGGACCCAGCTGGTCTAGATGCTACATAATTCCTCCATCACTCCCTGGCTGGTCCACGGAGCTGAAGTGCTACAAAACTAACACCATGCTGATCAATCAACCCTATTGCATCTAGCATCTCCTGGCATAAAGTTAGAAACATTCGCATCTTCACTCTTACCACCCTGAAATTGCAATGGTTTCATTTTCTGAAATCTTTCGTAATTAAGCTGGTCATCTGCAACTAAGACGACCTCCGAAGTGGTTTGTATCCCACTAGATGGTGTAGGAACCACTGGGGGCTGACCCACCTGATAATGATGAGCTACACCCTGATGTGGTCCTGAAGTCTGTTCTTCCACTCTCGGTTGGGGTACTCCCCTGCACACCAACCCCCTGGGCAAGGTTTTCTAGCATCCCCATCATCCTCAACAGAGTGTCCTGAAGAAACGGTGTAGTTGTGGGTTCTAGAAGGGCCTGACCCTCATTAACCTCTATCCGTGGATCTTGAGAAGCCCCTCTATCCTGCCCTCTAACTGGTGCCACTCCTCAGACACGCCCTCTCACTGACGCCACTCCACGAGCATGACCTCTAGGTCGACCCCTTCCCCTACTTCTAATTGGGCTCTCAGCAATTTCCTTAGTAGTAGCCTCACCTCTACCAGCAGTAGTAGCTCTGGTCCTTGTCATCTGTTAAGAGAACATAGGCACCACTCAGTACTTACGAAAATAAACACGCACGATAAGAGAAAATGAATAAAAAGAAGTTTCCTAACAGTCTCCATAGCCTCTTAAAGATAAGTACAGACGTCTCTGTATCGATCCTCCAGACTCTATTTAGACTTGGCTTGTATACACATGAGACCTATTAACCTAGTACTCTGATACCAACTTGTCACGACCCAAGAATTGGCGTGATGGCACTTGCTCAATTCCACCAGAACAAGTCAGCGTTTAACTCAAAAGGGAGAATAATTACAACCAGTAGAAGCATTCTAACTAAAATAAATAACAAAAATTGAGAATTTCCATAAACTTAAATCCTACCCAAGGATCAGTTGTCACGGTACAAGCCACTAGAAATACAGAAAAATCAAGAAATACAACTTCAATCTGTCCTTCTTCTCAAATAGAACAAGTACAGAAGAAATAGAAATAGGAGAGTTAGCCAAATGACAACAACTACCTCTCTATGTCTCCTGAGAAATCCTCGATGCTTCTAGGGATGTCTATTCACAGCCCGGGTTTACCACCTACATGAGTGTAGAAGCAAGGGGTGAATACCAAATACCACGCGGTACCCAGCAAGTCAACTAACAAAACAAAGAAGTCTAATAGAATACACAAACTCTTTTCATCCCAGTCGATATCCACGTCTCCCTCTGCATAATAGGTTATTCCGAACCAGCAACATATAATATTTAAACCAGATAGTATTTCACTATATCACAGTTTCCACGGCACAAGTTTAAGGCACAAGTTTAAGGCACAATCAATCATAATGACAACACCATGATATGCAAGGGTAAAATGCAATGCATTATGCAATTATGACATCACATCATCGCCGGCAGAAACCTCGGCGTCACATCATCATCATGAACATGTCGGCAGAAACCTTGGCATCACAATATTATCATAAATTCACCGGCAGAAACCTCGACATCACATCTCGACCGGTAAAGACCTCTATCCCAATATCATTATAACTTCGCCGCAAAGACATCGGCATCTCGACCGGTAAAGACCTCGGTCCCAATATTTCTTATATCTTATTTTATCAATATTCTCGAATCAATGCAAATATGCATGTCATGAATGAATATGATATGAATTTCACAAATACATTCACTCATTATTTCCAATCATAACAATATACAAAAATATATATAATTCTCATCACTTCACCATGTTTATCAATTCAAATGCTATAATAATATGTCAACTCGCATTCACATTTTTAATCATCTCATTTCTTATAATATTAAAATATTTCACATATCACACGTAGGAGAAAGTTTGAGAATTCTACGAGAATTACAAAGTTTTGAAAATCCACTTGCCTTAGTCAAATCTCGGTCAATTTAACACTTTGGTCTTTCCTTTTTGAGTGGAATCGGTAGCACCACAATCTAGTCACATAAATTATTACACCTCAATTTAAATTTGATCCATAATAATATTTTCATAATGAAGTACTCAAAAGTACATGAAAATAAACTCATTTATAAAAATCTTGTTATAAAAGACTTAGAAAAATAGGAGTAACTTACAATAAAATTGTCGAAACTCCACACAATAAACCACCTCCCTTCAACTTAATAAAATTCTTAACTATTATAAAAACTATATAATTATTTTTTTTCTTTTCTTCTGGTTTATGTCTCCTTCCCGGATGTCCTTAATACATCCAGTGAGCAGGCTTTATATAGGAAGCACATCGTAACATCTTAACTATTAAATATAATAAATTGATCATAATTGGCCCCCAGTGGAAGGCTCGCACGACGGGCTATTAGCTCAGTGGTAGAGCACGCTTCTGATAATTGCGTCGTTGTGGGCACTAATGCAAGTGCTGCACTTATTAGTGCAATATAATAATATAAATAAGCCTAAAGAGGGCACTAACGTGTAAGTGCACCACTTAACATTATTATTTGTTTGTTATTATTATTATTTTATTTTATTTTTTTTGGTGGTTACATTTTATGAAAAACTTAAATTAGATATATGCATTTATTTTGACAGTATAAAAATCCTAACTAATATGAAAAAAAGAAGCAAGGTGGGAGACAATAGAACATGTCCAAAAAAATTCAAAATATGGAGATCGAAATTGAAAACTTGTAATCCTATTCTAATTGATCCCCTAAAGGCATTTGAAACTCCATTAGAAATAAGCTTATAATAGAATTCACAACAAACTAACTATTTCAACTGGTTATACAAGAAGATTGAAAGTCTTTTTGATGCAATGTAGCCTTGTAAAAATAGAACTAACTTAACTTGGAGAAGGAAGAAATGAAAGAAGAATTGTGAAGGTAAAGAAAGTTGTGTTGATGTATATATTAAGTTAAAAGCAATTATGTGATGCCAAAATTATTAAATAATTCCCAATACTGTTAGTATGTCAATTTAAAATGGTAAAAGTTTAAAAAGAAAAAGTGGTTTCCGTCAGCTCCCATGCCAAGACCAAGTAAGATACCAAATATATATATATATATATTGTTGACAACCAATTTTTACCCTCCACAGTGTCAAGTTAATCATCGAGCTTTTATTTTATTTTGACGACTTTTTAAACAATTTATCAAAAAAAAGAGCAAAAGTCAAGCACGTGGGGGCCACACGCCCCCAATCCTTTATCTTTCCCTTTTATCTTCACGACTTTCCCCATTCCCCTTTCTCTTTCTTCTCCATTTCAAAACCCAAAAAACCAGCGACCAAATCCCCTTTTCTCCCCAACATTCCCCAACAACCCACCGACACACCTCAACATTCTCCTCCCACAAATCACGCTCCCCATACTTTTTCCCTCGAGATTGAGGAATCAGCCCGACCGATTTTCAAATTTTGAATTCGATTTCCCCATCTTCGAACCCTAATTCGTCCCCTATATAATCCCTCTTAAGCTTCTCTTTCAAGGGGGCAGTCATCAATTTGAAAGGGATTGGCAGGCGAAAATTCCATAAAAACCTTAGAAAAGTTTAGGCGGCAATGGAATAACAAAATCCTAGTGGCAGTAGTCACCTTAGAATATCCCCCTAGAAATCTTGCAGCGGACAAGTTCAAAAAGACCCTAATATAGGCGGCGGTCGAAATCCTAGAAAAAGCTTTTGATTGTCGAAAATCTAGAGACCCCAGCTGAACCCCAACTGATTTTAGTCTCATAAAGCACTAGTCAAAAATCCTAAAAGAGGGTGTTTGATTTCGGAGTCAACTCAGTGTGCGATACTCGCATCGTGGTGATGGTGAGTTCGTCTTCAATTAAGCTTATCACAGTCCCAGTTCCTGCTCCAAAGAAAGAACAATGCTCCGAGCCCATTTGGGACTTCCCCTCTTGCATCCCTTGGGCCATGGAGGCCCAAACTTCCTCTTCCTCGAGTCAGCCCCATTCTCAGGAGAAAGAAGAAGTTACACAGATCCCGTGAAGCAAGAATTGCATTATATATACATGTGTATACACAACGGCACAATGAAAAGGCCTAAAAGTTGCAACGGAGAATTAAATGGGATAAAGGCCCAAATCAGTTCAACTCTCTCTCTTTTATTATGCTTATATTTTGTATTTATTTGGATGTTAACATTGTTTATTATATTGGTTTCAATCTAATTAATTTCCCAGTAGGTCAAAATCATTTCTGTTATTTTTATTTTATTTTGAAAAAAAGAAAGTGTTTGCATAAAAAGTAAAAAAAATAAGGAAAATAAATAAAAAATATAAAAAATGTGCTTTTATCATTTTTAATTTGATTTTTAAACTTAGTCAATTTTTTTAAGTTTAGTCAAGTCTAATTAAATCTTAGTCAAGTCCAGTCAAATCCTTTCAAAATTAAATCAATCTCAAAACCAGTCAACTTTTGCAAAGTCAATCAAATATTTTTAAAAGTTAGCCAACCTCCTAATCACTGGACAACCGCGTTTAGCGGCCATTTCAAGTGTGTAAAACCTTCTTGAAGTGGAAATGTGAAGTCGAACCCTTTCTTTGGATTTGAAAAGATTTTTCTATTAGATCTTTTTAAATATTTATTGGTTTCCTAATTATCCGCAAAATTAGGTGGCGACTCTGTCTTTTTTTTTCGAATTTCGAGAATTGATTTTTTTTCTTAATTAATTAAGTTTAAACTGATTTTTGATTTTCAAATAATTTTCTTTTTTAAAAAAAAGCTATTTTTTGGTATAACAGAAATGACGACTCTGGTGAGGACTTTAATTAAGTTCTAACCATTAGATTATGTTGTTTGACTAATTATATATTTTGTTTAATTATATTGTTTGTTTGCTTTATTCATTTAATTTTATATTGAACTTTCATTTGCATTTCATGGCACTTCCTATTGTATCTTGTGCATTTGGAAAAATGATATGTGATCCCGCAGTCGGATTTTCAAATATGTAACCCTTTCGAAATAAGTGACAATTAACAGCTTCGTGCAATGGTTGTCATGAATTTCCAGCCCAGGTTGTCCGCCTGGGTACCCAGTCTATAAACCCACTCTTAGACACCTAGGGTAGAGCGAAGCCAAATCCTTACGATCTAAGCATTGGCCTAGGATGCGTGTTGGGCCCATTAGAAAGACCACCTTGAGTATATAGTGGCCTCCGGCCCGAATGGACGATCATGCTTATGTGTTTATATTTGAAGGATGTATATGTTATTTAATGAACCTTTTTCCCTAGGGTTGGGAGTTAGTTTAACAACACATGTTAATCAAAATAGGTTTGTTTACAGGGTATTACATCCAAAGACGTTCAGAGACGCCAAGAAGTCCAAAAAGAAGAAATCTTCCACGAATGTTTAGTTTAGGATTAATACCCTTGTGTGGGTTTGATTATTCTTGTATCCCTTTCCCACATTAAGTATCCCTATTAAGTTTATTTATCAACTTGTACAAATATTGTGGGGGTAATGGAATGTTTCAAGTTGCATATACATCCTTCAAATTGTTAGGCCTACCCTTGGCATAAAAAGGTCACATATTTGTTTAGGGTACGTAATATCTATTTATGTATTATAACTGTTTGTGTGATTATGTTGCTTGGTTTGAAGTCTGCTAGTCCACTCCTTTCGAAGTTTTCTAGAAACCTTAAGCATATAAATCAAGTCACTATCAAAAGAACGTCCAAATACTCTTCGAGTCTCAAGTTTCTCGATAGAAATCAATCCCCTCTCAAAATTCTAAAATTTTACTAACATTTCAATTCGAAAATATTCAAGTTCCAAACTACGTAAGGTCTAATTTCTCCTTTGTGATATACGTAGCTAGCCTATTAAACCCGACCCTCCAACTTTCCAGAAGCGTATTTCCTCCAGCTTTCCATAAGCATATTTTCTCCCAGCTTTCCAGAAGCGTATTTCCTCCAACTTTCCATAAGCACATTTTCTCCCTGCTTTCCAGAAGCGTATTTCCTCCAGCTTTCCGTAAGCATATTTCCCTCTAACTTTCCATAAGCGTATTTTCTCCCAGCTTTCCGTAAGCGTATTTCCTCCAGCTTTTCATAAGCATATTTTCCCCCAGCTTTCCAAAAGCATTTTCCCAGCTTTCCAAAAGTGTATTTTCCTATCTCTCCAGAAGCCTATTTTTTCCTATCTCTCCAGAAGTGTAACTTTTTCCTATCTCTCCAGAAGTATATTTTTCCCTATCTTTCCAGAATTTTGTTCCCCACCTTTCCAGAAGCTCATTACCCCCTAGTCTACATTGTCAAATATAAGAAAACCCGACTTGCCATGAATCAACCTTCCTGGTCTACCACTGCTAAAATCATATAGGCAAAGTCCTGCCTATTTACCATACCTCGTGTATCTGTGGGCTAGTTCATTCTCGAATAAAGCAACAATTGTGTGCTCAGTAATATATGTGCATTATTCTATATTACCTGCTAATCTGGAGAAACTAATGTGTTTGCTTTTGAGTAATTCTTCTTGAAGGTAATTTAGAATTGATCTGTGGCCGATCATCCTTATTTCACCAGGTCTAGAGTCCAGAATGAACTACGTCTGACCTAAATTCTCAAGAATGAGATACGTAGGCGGCCTATGTCGGCCTCGGTCACCTTTTTACTCAAAATTTGTATTTTGGTCTATCTCCCGAGGGGGAACTACGTTTGACCTGATTCCTGCTTCAACGGGATACGTAGGCGCCACAATGAGTCGGTCATACTCCCAGAAAGGAAACTGGGACAGAAGTTCTGAAAGGAACTCAAAAATTCCAAACAAAGAAGTCTTCTACAACAAATTGAAGTTTAGAGAGCACAATGAAACTTCAACTGGGACAGAATTTTTAAGAAATATTTCAAAAATTCTCAATGCGTTTCTGATCAGCTAGCAATCCTAGACAACATCTAAACTGGACAGAAATTTTGAGGTTGTCCCCAAAATTTCGCTAAGGACCATTGCAAATTTAAAACTCATATTTTTCTGACTTATGTCTACCAAAAGGTGGGAGATCAAAGTGATTCATTGAGGACAAGACAAGGAAGCGAACAAGCGAAGAATCAGCACAGATCAACTCATTTTGAAACTAAGAAATTTTCTGTGGGTGCAGGGAAATTTTGGCATGTCTTATCTATAAAAGAACAGCTGAGGCACTCAAGTTTTCAATGATCTGCCAAAGATTAATTTATTTTAAAACTAAGAAATTTTTTGCGGGTGTAGGGAAATTTTCACATGTCTTTTCTACAAGAGAATGACTGATGCATGCCAGTCACCAACCATTTATCAAAGATCAATTCATTTTTTAACTCAAAAATTTTCTGTGGATGCAGGGAAACTTTTGCAGGTCTTATATGCAGGAGAATAGCCGAGGCGCAAATAGTTCCGTCTCACTCAAATTCCGAAGAATCAACACAGATTGATTTATTTTGAAACTAAGAACTTTTCTATAGATGCAAGAATTTTTGCAGGTCTTATCTCCAATAGAGAGCAGCCAAGGCATAAATAGTTTTGTCTCGCTCAGGAAAATTTTCGCAAAAAACGACCGAGGCATAAATAGTTCCGTCTCACCCAAGTCACCAGTAATTTATCATTTTAAAATTAAGGAATTTTCTGTGGATGCAGAGGAATCTTCACAGGTTTTATCTACAAGACAATAATTGAGGCGTGAATAGTTCCGTCTCGCTTAAAACCCCCAACCATTTATGAGGATTAGTTCATTTTTGAAACTAAGAAATTTTTTGTGGTTGTAGGAAATTTTTACAGGTTTATCTACAAGGTAACAACTGAGACGTAAATAGTTTGGCCTCTTTCAAATCCCTGGTAATTTATAATTTATCTTGCCTTATGGAGAGAAATGAAAAGGTTTATTTGCATTACGGAGAGGAGTCATTTATCATGTATCACGGAGAGTCATATCATGCATCACGGAGAGTCATTTATCATGTATAGCGGAGAGTCATTTATCATGCATCGTGGAGAGCCATTTATCATGCATCGCAGAGCGCCATTCTGTGCCCAGAGCGCCACTCTGCGCACAGAGCGCCACTTTGCGCCCAGAGCGCCCTTTTATTTTCCAGTTTATGCCAGGAACCAGGTTTATTTTCCAAGTTTATGCCAGGAACCAGGTTTATTTTTCAGCTTATGGCAGGAATCAGTTTATTTTTCATCTTATGCCAGGACAATTTACAGGAAGACTATTACCTATTTATCACCAAAATTGTCATTTTATTTTACCAGATGCGCCCAGAGCGCCATTCTATTTACCAGGTGCGCCCAGAGCGTCATTCTATTTTACCAGGTGTGCCCAGAGCGCCATTCTATTTTACCAGGTGTGCCCAGAGCGCCATTCTATTTTGCAGGTGCACTTAGAGCGACATTCTATTTTGCAGGTGCGGCCGGAGCATCGCGCCCAGATCGCCATTCTATTTGCGCTTGGAGCACCGTACCCAGAGCGTCATTCTATTCGTGCCCAAAGCATTACGCCCGGAGCACAATTTATTTTTGGCTGCTCCGAGAATATTTTATTGACAACTACCAACAGAGGTCATTACATACCCCTCGCAGGAGTATCATTGAAAGGTTTATTTTATTATCTTCAAATGCCGACAGGGGCCATTACATACCCCTCGTAGGAGTATCATTGAAAGATTTATTTTATTATCTTCAACTACCGATAGGGGCCATTACATACCCTGTTAAACCCCGAAATTTCTTAGCGGTCAATTATTAATTCGGGAAAAATTGTCGGGATTGAAGTATATTTTAATTTA
>JAOTQR010059388.1:0-14014 GCA_025774065.1 Solanum ossicruentum | reverse complement strand
TCCAATGGTCCAGTGGTCCAATGGTTCGGGTCCTCCGTGGATGAATTAACCATATGTAATGAATGAGCAGTTATTGCTAAATCATCTTTCTCCATTCTTTCTTTTGTACTGTGTTTGTTGGGTCATTTTTAATAGAAAAAAATATGGTATGTATTTACATTATATAATTATAGTTTGAAAAAAATTACAATTTATAGCTATAGTTAGGATTTTATTCCTATAGCTAAGGTTTTGTTGCTATTTTCTCTCTCCTCTGTTCCTCTCTCCCGCTTCTCTCCTCTCTCTGCAATTTCTTGCCAGATATACAATTACATATGTATACCAGCTGCATATATACAACTATTTTGATAGATATACATAGTCAATTCGACAGATATTCATATACATTTCGCCTCTCTTGCTGGCCTCTCTTGTTGGCCTCTCTCCCCGTCTCTCGCCTCTCTCTTCCCTCTCCCAATCTCTCTTGCTAGATATACATATGTATATTAGTTACATATATACAATTATTTGACAAATATACACATACAATTCGCCTCTCTCCTCCCTTCCAGATCACATAGCCGAAGTTATGCTGTGTAATTTCGTAAAATATAGTTATTTGACCATATTAAGTTTCAAGTGTTGGCTATTTATGAAAATTCTCCTTTTTAGTATTTGCCTCTATTTTGGTTGGATTTTTTATTTTTATTTCTTATAATAATATTTGGATGGAGTATAAGTTTATAATCTCATATTATAACGACAACAATAATATACCCAATAAAATTTCATAAGTGGCCGAGGTCAGAGGAGGATAAATGTATACAAATCTTATCACTATCTTACAGAGATAGAGAGGTTGTTTTCGAAAAACCCTCGTCTCATATTATAATAATTTATAAATCTAATATTTCAAAAGAACTTACGTCTTACAAGATATAAATTTGAATGCTAAAAATAAATTAAATTAAAGGGAAAAAGTATAAAGATCAGTCCAATTTAAAAGGAAAATAATGCAAATTAAATGGAGTTTGGTATGATGCAAATTAATTTTTAATTTTCTATATTTGATAAATATTTTTCCATCCCTAACGATGCCCCGTACTCTATCCACCATCACTCATTCATCTTTGATTGTCTATATATATGTTAAAAGAAATTAATATTAAGCTTATTTTAATTTCAACAATAAATTTGGGAGGATCATCTAATACTATATAAAAAAAAAAACCACTCATTTCTTTAAAAATTAACTCAACATTCCGTGACATGCTTAGAACTAAAAATCTAAAATATGAATAATATAATATGAGGGCTTAACATCAAAAAATCAATAATTTTGATGGGTGGCATGCTCTATTGTATAAAAAGTGGGCAATTTATATGATCTTAAACAATTCTCCCTTGTTAAGGAGTTAGGTCTAATATTCATTTCTTTAACCCTCTAACTAATACTATTACATAAATACAAACTCTTAGGTTAATTATTTTTTTTATTTATTAATAAACATCAACAAAAATAAATAAAAACGACTAACTAGAGGTAGCAAAATTAAAGCAAACTCGTTCAACCCGTCCAACACATTGAAGTTTGGGCTGGTTACTAACCCACCAATTTATTGGCTCAACTCATTCCAACTCAACCCATTTAAAATTGTGTTGATATTCAACTCAAATTGACTCGAGAGAGAACTTGTCAAAATATTTTTAAGACACTTTTTTATTTAATTTGATATGTTTTATATAGTCAAAATAAAGAAAAATATAATTTAATTACATACAAAATTATTGGAAAGGAACAAATAAAGTAAGCAAAACTTAGTAAAAGTTGGGTCGAATTGGGTCTTGACCCGCTTCATAACCCGTTACTCAATCCGTTTTGACCTAAGCAAATTTGGGTTGGATTGTATCTTGACCCGTTTATTGTCATGACCCATTATAATCCACTCAGATTTGACCCAATCCGCTCAATTGCCACCTTTACGATCAACCACTTATTTTTTGAAAAACTTTTTTCTCCCTACCAAAAATACCCCAACTTGTATGTTTTTTAGGGGTTTTGTCCCTCTATAAATTAGCATGACCTTCACAGCACACACCTAAAGAAATCAATTAAAGAGAGAGAGAAAAAAGAGTGATGGCTTCCATGAAATTACAAGGTGCGATCGTAGTGTTTATGATGGTGATGGTAACTTTACTGTTGTCAATTTCCCCAACGTATGCTGCCTCTTGCTCAGAGTACTGCGCCAACAGCTGCCCTTTTTGTGATGGGCAGCCTAACTATGAAGTTTGTTGCATCAACAACTGCTGCCCTTCCTTCCGCAGCAGCATCCTTTCTAATTTTCTCCATATCTAAAATGAATCATGAAGAAGGTGATCATTTGTATAAGTATGTCCAACGTGTTGTTGAATAATCTGCAGTGAATAAATTATGTACTATTAAAAACTGCAGAGAGCATGAGGGAGTTGTGCACAACTCTCTCTAAATGTATGTATGTGTGTTAATGGTCATTCCTTTTTGTATCCTTTCTTCTTGTTCAGCTATGTGTATGTTGTTCTTGTTTCCAGAGTCATCTTAAAATCACTATCACTTCCGGAGTAATTAGATGATCAAATCACATGTAATGTGTGAGAGAAGAAATCGGCATTGTGTCGAGATAATAATATAAGTTAAACCAAATAACACAAAATAAAATTAATTAGAAGATAGGAGTTGAGCAACAAAACACATAATTATGAGAAGAGAATATTGTGATGGTCTCATAACCATATTATTAATTGTCATAACCAAGATATCGGTTAACTTAATTGGTTCATGACTGGGAATTGAATATGAATTAAATTTCATGACTAAACTTACTTTATTGATTACTAGACCACAGACCATAGATGCGACAAATCAATACTTTGTGTGCTATTGTAACAATGGAATTTACCTGTCTACTTTTTAGGTGTAAATTTTCATGAAGGAGCTGCTAAATCTGCAAGAGTAAAATTGACACAAATTCGCTTTTGACTATAGAATCAATAAGAATAATAGATGTTAAAAACTTGCCTGTAGAGATTAGTGCTTCCCTTCATTTTATGTGTTTTAAGTTGGCTTAATACAAAATTTAATGACAAAAAAATTAATTGAATTGGATAGTATGAATATAAAGCTCCTGTTTATAAGAGGCTAAAAGCATGATTCGAACCTTATGGTCTCAAATTCTTATGGGAGTGTTATTAAGGGTTCCCCTACAATTTTTTTTAAATTAAAATTTAGAACTTACTAACTATAGAAAAGTAAAATACTTTTTGAAAATGAATTGAAAAGGAAGTAAAACGTGTAAAATAGATCTTCTAAAAGTGTGATTGAGATATTTTGTGTTTTACTTAAACATTTCTAAAAGTCCACCTTATAAAGCTTTTGTATGCATGTTTACTCTTCTGTTCAGTAATCAATCAGGTCAAGAGTTCACTTGATACCAATAATGATTTTTGAGTATCGATAACATATAGGATGTAAATTCGACATGTGACATTTTCAATTTATATTTACTAATTACAAGGAGCACGTGCGTCACTCATCTATTGCTGTAAGATTATAATATAGACAATCAGTCAAATTTCAAGTTACTCATCCAAAGGTGTAAGAAAATAATATAGATAATTAGTCAATTCATATTAATTACTTCTTTCGTCCCAATTTATGTGGCACTTTTCAGATTTCGAGATTCAAACTAATCTATCTTTGATCATAAAATTTGTTTATATTTTTTTAAAATATTTTGAATTATCAATAATTGTGACTTGTTGTACTTTCTACGTAGTTTAAAAATATATAGATTTCATTTAAAAAATTTTGAAGATTCCATACACAAATTTTCGATCAAACTCAAATTGTTTGACTCTCGAAAAATGAAAAATGTCATATAAATTAAGACAAAAAGAATAATTACAAAGGGCTCGTACCACTCATCTAAGGGTGTACTAAACAATAATAATGGAGCGAGCGTCCTCATTGTGATCCAGTGGTCCAATAATTCATGTTTTCAACAGATGAATAAACCATATGTAAATTTATAATCACCCAGAATTAGAAATTGTTTCAATGTCCCCTTGATCATTGAAGCCTGAAGGTGTGTTTGTTAGGTCATTTTTAATAGTATTTGCCTCTATTTTGATTTGATTTTCAAAATTTTATCTCTTGTAATATTTTTGGATGAACTATAAATTTATATTTTATATTATAATAATTTATAAATTTTATATTTTTAAACGACTTACGTCTTGCTAGGCAAAAATTCGAATGCTAAAAATAAATTAAATTGATGAGAAAAAAATGAAGATCAATCCATTTTAAAAAGCAAATAATGCAATTAAATGGAGTTTTGTATGATGCAAATTAACTTTCAAACAACAACAACAATATATCCAGTGAAATTCCATAAGTGAGGTCTGGGAAGGATAGAATGTACGCAGACCTTACAACTACCTCGTAGAGGTGGAGATGCTGTTTCCTGGGAACCCTCATCTCAAAAGCCCATAAGCAGAATAAACTAGATTATAAGAAAAGGAAAGGAAAGGAAAGGAAAGGAAGGGGAACAAAAAAAGCGGGACTAATAAGGACGAGATGTACAGGCAATGTAATAACTCTAAGAGCAAACAAATATAAGACTAATAATAACAACAAACTAATAATAATAACATATGATGTTAGTTAATTAACGACCTACCCCTATTAACCTATTAGCTCTATACTCTATACGCAACCTCCACTCTTTTCTATCTAAGGTCATGTCCTCGGTGAGATGAAGTTTCATCATATCATGTTTGATCACCTCCTCCAAATGCTTCTTCGATTTGCCTCTACCCCTCCGCGTATCCCCTAAATCCAACATTTCGCACCTCCTAACTGGAGCCTCAATACTCCTTCTTTGCACATGTCCAAACTAACGTAGTCTCGCTTCCTCATCTTGTCAGCCGCAGGGGCCACCTATAGCCTCTCCCGGATGACCTCATTTCTAATCCTATCACTCCTAGTATGTTCGCACATCTATGTCAACATACTCATCTCTCTAACCTGCATCTTCTGAACATGTGAATTCTTAATTGGCCAACACTCCACCCCATATAATAAAGATGGTCTAACCATCATTTTGTAAAACTTGCCTTTCAGCTTAGTTGGTATCTTCTTATCACACAGTACTCTTGAGGCAAGTCTCCATTTCGTCCACGCTGCCCCAATACGATGTGTAACATCATCGTCGATTTCGCCACTACTCTAGATGATGGATCTAAGATACTTAAAGCTTTCTCTCTTAGGAATAGGTTGAGTGACAAGCTTCATTTCAATGTCTATTGCATCTCTAGCAACACTGAAATTACGCTCCAAGTATTCTGTTTTGGTTCCACTCAATTTGAACCCTTTGGATTCCAAAGTATCCCTCCAAACCTCTAATTATCATTAACTTTGGTCCGAGTCTCATCGATTAGTACTATGTCATCTGCAAATAGCAAACATCATGGCATCCGCTCCTGGATAGCCCATGTCAGCTCATCCATCACCAAAGAAAAAAAAGGGCTCAACACAAATCCTTAATGGAGTCCCATCTCAACAGGGAAGTACTCGGAGTCTCCTCCCACCGTTTTTCCTCGAGTTCTGGCTCCGTCATACATATACAATATCACCCTAATATATATCATTGGCACACCTTTCGCCTTTAGGTATTTCCATAAAACATCCCTCGGCACTTTGTCATAAGCCCTTTCTAAGTCAATAAACACCATATGAAGGTCTCTCCTTCTCTCCCTATATCTTTTCACTAATCTCCGAACAAGGTGGATTGATTCAATAGTTGATCATCCAGGCATAAATCCGAACTGGTTCTCAGAGATAGACACTACTTTCCTCACCCGTGTCTCCACCACTCTCACCCAAACCTTCATAGTGTGGCTTAGCAACTTGATACCCCTGTAAGTGTTACAACTTTGGATATCCCCTTTGTTCTTGTACAATGGAAAGATTGTACTCCTCCTCCATTCTCCGAGCATCTTAGCTGTTTTCATAATAGCATTAAAAAACCTAGTCAACCACTCAATACCCTCTTTTCCCACACTCTTCCAAAAATTCACTGGAATTTCATCGGGTCCAATCGTTCTCCCATTGTTTATCCTACTAACAACACATGTAATTTCCTCAGCTCTAAAACGTTTGCAATAACCAAAATCTTGTTAACTCTCAAAGTGTGCCAAATTACCCAACTCAATGTCTCTGTTCCTTTTTTCATTTAAGAGTTTATGAAAGTACTCTTACCACCTTATCTTAATAGAATTCACCTCTACCAACATCTCACCACTTTGTCTTAATGGAATTCGCCTTTAGGTATCTCCATAAAACATCCCTCGGCACTTTGTCATAAGTTTTTTCTAAGTCAATGAACACCATATGATGGTCTCTCCTTCTCTCCCTATATCTTTTCACTAATCTCCGAACAAGGTGCATTGATTCAATAGTTGATCATCCAGTCATAAATCTGAACTGGTTCTCAGAGATAGACACTACTTTCCTCACCCTTGTCTCGACCACTCTCTCCCAAATCTTCATAGTGTGGCTTAGTAACTTGATACCCCTGTAATTGTTAAGACTTTAGATATCCCCTTTGTTCTGGTACAATGGAACTATTGTACTCCTCCTCCATTCCTCGAGCATCTTAGCGGTCTTCAAAATAGCATTAAACAATCTAGTCAACCACTCAATACCCTCTTTGCCCACACTTTTCTAAAAATCCACCAGAATTTTATGGGGTCCAATCACTCTGCCGTTGTTTATCCTACTAACAGCACGTCTAACTTCCTCAACTCTAAAACGTTTTTAATAACCAAAATCTCTATAACTCTCGGAGTGTGCCAAATCGCCCAACTCAATATCTCTGTTCCTTTTTTCATTTAAGAGTTTATGAAAGTACTCTTGCCACATTATCTTAATGGAATTCTCCTCCGTCAACACTTCACTGTTCTCATCCTTAATGCACTTTACTTGGTCTAAATCACGAGCTTTTCTCTCTCTAACCTTTGCAAGTTTGTACAATCTCTTATCCTCGCCTTTTCTCTTAACTCAATATACAACCTCTCAAACGTTGTTGTCTTAGTACTCTCACTGCCATTTTCACTTCTGTCTTTGTTGCCTTATAAATATTCTTAAGCCTTATTTTTTTCATCCTCATCCCGCCATTCTAACCAATTCATTTATGCACTCTTCTTGGCTTTCACTTTGCCTTGAACTTCTTCACTCCACCACCATTCACCTTGTCGTCTACCAAAGATCCCTCTCGAGACCCCTAGCACCTCGATGGCCACCTTCTTAATGTTGCCAGACGTGGTATCCTACATAGTGTTTACCTCTCCACTACTATTCCAAGCCTCTAAACCACTCAGCTTATCCTCCATCTCTCAAGAAAATGCAGTAGTCAGGCTACCCCATCTAATCCTCGGTTAGGCATAAGTAGCCTTCTTCCTCTTACCCCTTATAAGTTCCAAGTCCATTACTAGAAGCCTATATTGAATGGAAATATTTTCACTCGGAATTATCTTGCAATTCTTACAAAGGCTTCTATTACCCTTTCAGAGAAGTAAGTAGTCAATTTGGGTCTTAGCTACAGAACTACGAAAGGTAACTAAGTGATTTTCTCTCTTCGCTAAACATGAGTTAGCAATAACCAACTCAAATATTTTAGCAAAGTCCAAGAGACACGTCCCTCCTCTATTCCTCTCCCCAAAATCAAAACCTCCTAATTATCGTTAAAACCACTAGACGTGGTACCAATATGTCCATTAAAGTCTCCCCCGATGAAAATCTTTTCAGTGGCCAGTATGCCCCTCTCAACTTCATCCAACTCTTCCCAAAAGAGCTTCTTAACTTCATCATCTGCACCTGGTTGGGGTGCATATGAACAAATTATATTTATGATATGACTATCGACCACAAGTTTAATAGTCATCATTCTATCATTAGTCCTCCTGACCTCCACGGCATACTCCCTATGATCCTTATCTACTAAGATGTCTACTTCGTTCCTACCCCTAGAATCACCCGAGTATCATAATTTAAACCAGTGTACATTCACGCCTTAGTACGTACCCATCTGGTCTCTTGAATACATGCTAAATTAATTTGTCTCTTCTTAAGGATCTTTCCTAACTCTATGGACTTCCCCGTAAGAGATCGTATGTTCCACGTTCCTATTCTCAACCTAAGTAGGCATGTTCCTCTCTTACCACTTCTACCCCTAGCCTCCACCACCAACTGACGACAGGACCCTAATTAGACTCGAATGCCACTAAGAACTACTAGTACAACAAATTATAAACGATAAATAATGTAAAATCCTATAGTTCACAACAAAAGCAATAAGCACAACGATAAACAATACTCAATAAGTCTACAGGAATCAAATCAAAGCAGAACCAGTAGATCTACAGAAAAAAACAATACTCAGCAAATCTACAGGAATCAATAGAATAGATAATAATTCAATAGTCAGCAAGTCTTAATGAATCAAATCAAAACAACTAGCCTAACTACAGATATAGTCAAAGAAAAACGAAACCAGTAAATCTACAGATATCCAGCAAATCTAAAGCAACTCAACAATCAATTTTTTATATTTGATAAATATTTTTCCATCCTTAAGAATACCCCGTACTCCTTCCAGCTTTCCTCATCTCATCTTTGATTGTCTATATATATATATATATATATATTAAGAAATGAATATTAAACAAATTTGGGAGGACAGTCCAATACTAGATAGAATTTGTCAACAATTCAAGAAATTCAATCCATAAAAAAGCTTAATTTAGACTTAAAATTTAACTCTACTCAATAAAGATACAAGACATGTGGATGAACTTAATTTAATGTTCAAACTAGCCTTACATACCTGGAATAAAAATTAAATCCCTCAAAAGTTGAAGATTTGACTTGATTTTTTTGAACCCTAGCCTCTTTTTTTTCTTTTTCCTTAGCTCTTGTTCTCACCGTCTTAGAATAATAATAAGAGGATAACTACTTTTTGGTATTGATATGGAGTCAATTTCGAACGGCATCAAAACAACGAGGGTAAGTGTAGGAGGGGTGGGAAAAAGATCAAAATGCCCCTTATATTATTAAAATTAAAATCAGGCCAAAAATTTGACCAATGGTGGAACAAGTCTGTGACGCGGACATATTCCACCATAGTTCATTTTTTTAAAAAATTTATACGATGAAATTTGAATCGAAATTACCAAGTCTTTGACACAAACTTGGCACACACTCTTCTGGTAAACAAAATTTAATGCACCAAGATTTTTAACTAGGTCCGCGACATCCATCATAGTTTTTTTTCTTTCATTTTCTCTTATTTTGGGTTGTTTTCAACTAGGATTGGATGGAGTATTACACTTGGCTACCATAAAGATTTTTGACATTTTTGGACATTTCTATTAAACTTTGCAAAATATCTTTGAAATTTTTTATATTAGTGTCGCTATCAAGTTTCTAAAATATCAATAAAAAATTTCTATATAACTTTTATTATGATACAAATTTGAAATATATGTAAAATAAATATATTTTAATATTATAATAAAAAATTAAAGTAGCAATATAATAAGTGTTGTAAAAGTCAAATGGTCTCAAACCAACTAATCCATTTTATCTCAAGTGAAATAGAAATCAAACTAGGAGAGTGTTTGGATAAGCTTAAAAATTGGTCAAATTTATTTTTAAGGTCTTTCAATTTTAAAATATCTAAATAAATCTACTTTTAAGTTCTTTCAATTTTAAAATATCCAAAAAAACAAGTTTAAAATGGTTTACAAAGGTCAAAAGTTAAAAATTGGTCCCCAAAAAATCTAAATAGGATTAGAAAGAGAACTTCTTTTTATTATTCGAACGTACCAACTAGTTATGAAATCGTATTGCTAGCCTCCACCCGTGTTCTAGCTCGTCGGAGAGCTGGTGTTTTTGTTGATCCCGAGAACAACACGCAATTGATGTTAGATGCTTTGGGCGCTTTGCATCAATACGCTGATCTTGTGGGTAAACCAAAAACCTTAACATTAACCATTATACAGCCACGGATCAGAACGGGCGATCCCATCCGAGAATGGACGCTATCAACTCAAGAACTATTAGGGAAAGCCTCATACTTGAAAGCTCAAGGTGAGCTTGCACTGCAAGCTCTTGAATTTGTTTTTTTGAAACCCTAGGTTATGATTTAAAATCCTATTAGAGGTTCATGAATAGATGAAGAAATTCGAGTTGGGTAGATTGAAATTCATGAAGAATACTTACCTTGAGGAGGAATCTTGAAAGCAAATCCTAACTTGATGATTTTTTTGATGATTCTTGAGCGTTCGTGTTTAGGAGAGAAGGGAGAGGGTAATGATCATAAAAATTGATGTTTTATATGTTTTGGGACCATAAATAGACCCCCAAAGGTTTTAGGATAAAAACATCCTCAAATTATAAAGAAAAAACGACATTAACTCATCCAGTGAGGGTCCGCGATGCTCTACGTGCGCAGACTTTCAGACAACTCTGCACCTCTCTACTAAAATGGTCATAACTTTCTACTTTGAACTCCGATTAATGCGAAATTAGATGCGTTTTCGGATATCTTCGATTTGATATATTATGGGTCATCCAATTCATTATACTTTAGGACCTTTTATCGACTCATACGAAAACTTAGTTGCTAGAAATTCTTTGAACTTGGCTTGATCTAAAAGATTCCTTATGACTCTAAATCACACCTAATATATTTTTAATGCGTCGGATTTGATCCTAGCACGTATATACAACTTACAAGTCATTGATTCACCTAACTTTTATAAAATCATATATTAAAACTACGATCTCATATCAGCTCCAATTTTATTCCCATACTAAGAAATTGACTTTAATATTTATGTTCAACTAAGACTCCTCAATTAAATTCCTATATCATATGAATGATAACTCGGTCTTAGCTTTAAAAAACTTGAAGTGTTACAAATAATTTACATTTTATAATGTGTGATAGATTAAGGGTAATTCAGATATTTTGATTAAAAAAAAGATCTTAACAATACTTATGTACCAAACACGTTTACAACTTTTTTTCGTATTAAGTATTTTTATCCAAATACATAACTGTTTATTTTTAAAATAAGTTCCAATACTTTAAAAATTGCTTTTGAAATACTTTTTAAAAACCATTTTTTTCTTCATCCAATTCAAATGGGGTTCACATTTTCTTAACTCCTAATTGAATTAGTTCCCTTAATTAATTTCTCTAACAAGATCTGTGATAACTCTGTGACACCATCAATCCACAAGACAAGCATATAGTTGCTAGCAATTGATGACTTTAGTTTCCTTCAAAACATTTCACAACAAATTCACATAAAAAAATAACTATAAATATGTATTAAAAAAATTATTTTCTTTTTAACAAGAACAAATTGTCAATTAAAAATATTTCTTTAAAATAAAGTGACTGATGAATTGATACAATAACAACATTTATAAATTTTTCTATAGACAATCAATTCATATTTACTAATTACAATGGGCAAATAACATTCATATGAGGGCATAAGAAAATAATATAGACAATCAGCCAATTCATATTTACTAATTACAACTGGCACGTATCAGTCATCTAAAAATGTTAAAAAAATAATATAGACAATCAGTCGATCACTCTCTTTTTCATTTTATATGACACAATTTTTTAGTCCATTTCAAAAAGTATGTTACTGTATTCTAATCGCAAACAATTTAACTTTAAAATTCTTCTCTTACCCTTAATGAAATGATTTTAAATCGTAAAAATATCTAAAAATTATTTTAGATTATAAGTTTAAAAATCTTCTCTTTTTTCTTAAATATTATGTCAAATTAAAAGACGTAACATAAAATAAAACGAAGGAAGTAATATTTATTAATAACAAAGGAGCATGTGCTACTTTGTGTGAGCAAATAATAATGGAGCGGAGTGTTCTCCGACGGTCGAGTGGTCCAGTGGTCCAGTGGTCCAATAGTTCATCCATTTCAGAAAATGGTCCAGAAGTCCCTTCTCTCTCTTCCTTTTTGCCACTCTTGTTTTTCAGTCTCTCTCTCCTTTTAACTTTTTTTTTTTTTTGGTTTTAGTTTTTCCATCAATGTTTTTATACAATTATTTTAAATTTTGTTCTTCCCCACTTTAATAGAGTAGTTTTATTCACAAAAGTATGAAATTTAATATTCTTTCCTAATTTATTCTATTTCGAATTGTCTGATGTTTTTTCTATATCTTAATTATTATATTACTAAAATAATTATTTAAAATTATTTATTAATTTATAAAATTAAGATATAACTATTTTAAAAATTATTTTATTATAATAAATTAACTCTAAAAAGTGTAAAAAAAATTATAAAGTTAGAAAACAAATGTATAGGATTAAATTAGTAAAATTATTATTTTATTTATGATTTTTAAGAAATTTGTATAAGAAAAAGTAGATAATGAATACAAATGAAAGAACATGTGAAATTAATTTAATTCTATTTTTCTCTCAATAATTTATAATTTCAAAAACCATTAAAATCCATCAAATATTCTCGAACAAGAAAATATAATGGAAAGATCATTAACAATCTTGACAATTAATTACACACATTTGGTACTATTTTACCATCATACCTTATAAATTATCAACTTTTATCATTTTTTTGTTTTACTCCTATTTCAAATATTTTATTTTTTCCCTGTTTTAAAATGTTTCTTTCTTTAAAATTTATCTATGCCAAATCTTTCAGTAATTTGGATGTCGATCTAATTATTTTACAATTTTTTTCTTTTATTAGAAAATTTTGATTTAACTTTTTGTGATTATATAAGTTTAGTTTAATATTTTAATATTATTTTTTCTAATTTATAAAATTAAGATGTCATTAATTAATTTTTTTCATTTTATTCTAACAATTATCGAAATAAGATTTATAAAATTGCAAAAATGTTCTTAAGGAGTAAATTAATAAAATTATCATTTTTATTTATGATTTCTCAAGAAATGTATAAAATGAAAGTGGAGAAACAAAATTAGTGCACTAAGATTTATGAATGGTAACAGAAAATATTTATTTACCAGGAATGAACTTTCTCTTTTTCTTCTTTTTTCTTTTTGTAATTTTTACTTATAATTAATATTTTTATTTATAAATAAATTTGTTTTTCTTTAGTAAGATCCAATTGTATAGATTAAAGGATTATGATATTATAAAAGTTAAAAGAAAAAAAAGTAAAACTTGATTATTTATGGGGTACAATGAAAAATAGTACCGAATTTATCTAATTAATAGTCAAGATTAATTAAGCTTGAGGTGATCGTCTGGTACTGTAAAAAGAAGAAGAAAAAAAACTCACTCCTTTAATAATCAACTCAACATCCCGTGACATGCTTAGAAGTAGATATCTAAAGCATAAATAATATAATAAGAGTGTTTTTAACATCAGAATATCAATAGTTTTGATGGATCGCATGCTCTATTGTACAATATTTAAAACGTAGGCATTAATATGATTTTAAACAATTCTTCCTTATCAACTTGTATTTTTTTTAGGGGTTTTGTCCCTCTATAAATTAGCATGACCTTCACAACACACACCTAAAGAAATCAATTAAAAAGAGAGAGAAAAAAGAGTGATGGCTTCCATGAAATTACAAGGTGCGATCGTAGTGTTTATGATGGTGATGATAACTTTAATGTTGTCAATTTCCCCAACGTATGCTGCCTCTTGCTCAGAATTTTGCTATACAACCTGCCCCGAGTGTGATGGGCAGGCTGAATATGCAGTCTGCTGCATCTACAGTTGCTGCCCTTCCTTTCGCGTTGACATCCTTTCTAATTTCCTCCGTATCTAAAATAGATCATATATATAAGTATGTCAAATAAATCTGCGGTGAATAAGTTATGTAATATGAAAGTACTGCAGGGAGTTGTGCACAATTCTCTCTAGATTTGGTCTACCAAATCATG
>JAOTQR010059367.1:0-14017 GCA_025774065.1 Solanum ossicruentum | reverse complement strand
ATCTATACATGAAAAAAGAAAGAAAGAAACAAGCTGAAAGATTTGGAAAAAACTTCACATGGGTCCCGCTGCACAGCCCGATTCGGTACCTAATATTTGAATTAGTAAATTATTGTCTCACATCAACAATATCTCTTAGCATTTCTTGTTTTCCGGATTACCCACAAGGTGAAAAAAGGTGCTATGTATAGGAGCATCTTGTGTACTTCATCCCTAGCAACTGTTTGCCACCAACAACACTGGTAGTGAACAAGTGATCAAGAGTCCCTAGTTGAGTTTCCCTGCATTAAGAGCATCTCATGTCGATCTGAACCACTTCTTGAACCATATTTTCTGGAAGAAACTGTCTGACAGAGTCCTCATCCCATTGATTATCATGAAGAAATTGTCTCACTGTATAGCTGCCAGGTTTCCTTTGTAATTACACTGATCTATTGGCTAAAAGGACCATTGTTAGGTCAGTTTTCGCATCAGAAATATGCATTACCATCATTTATTTCCCGTTTGATATTTTCTTCCACAATTGGCCTAATATAAAGCAAATTTCTCCAAGCATTAGAAGTTCTTTAACTAATAACTTTGGCCACCATATTGTTTCTAGGACAATATTTGGCCTTCATCATCCACCATGCCGTAAGGTCTTTTAAAGCCCAAACCACCTTCCTCAATAGGGTACCGTATATTTTTCCACGAACATCAGTGATGTTTGTTGTTACCTTCTCTCCAACCCCAAAATTATTTTGAGAAATAGTCTGCAATTTGATAAAGAAGAGTCTTGGTAGGTTCAAGAGAAGCAAAAGGTATGAAGAGTTTGGGATTGCAAAATATGCTTAACGATTATAGCCTTACCACCTGGAGAGCGGAAGGTATTCCACCATCTACTGGATTTATTGATGACTTTAGTAGCCAAATTAGTAAACAAACTATCCAAACCAATATAGATAGGGCAACCCAAATAGTGAAAAGGAAAATTAGAACGATTATATCCAGTCCACGTCTTTATTGTCCTATTTGTTCTGTAGTAGACATACCAAGATGCTTCTGAATAGCAAATCAATAATCAACCCAACTTAATTGTTCATAATTTATATAGCACATAGCACGTACGGTAGCACTTCAACTTAGATAGGACACCAAATATAACATTTCAAGTTTTAGCAATCACACTGCCCATAAAGTAAGAGTCACAATGGGAATGATAAAGAGGTTCAATGCAATGAAATAAGATGTCCAATATAGTGATGCATGTCTTCCGTAATACTACACACTAGTTGAATATCAGGTTGGGACCCATTGGAGACACACAAAGTCCATGTATCTGCTGGGATAATTTTTTTATTGGCATAATCGTAATTTGCAGAAGTCATTTTCCATTGGCTTTGCCGCAACCATTTCTCATCGGCATAATCATAACTCACTAGAACCATTTACCATCAGCATAATCAGAGGACTCATTACAGATAGTTTCACAGAATTTTCCAATAATAATGAGCCCCGAGCCCTCGCACCTCTAAAATCTGTAGGCTAACACCCACGAAAAATTGAGAAAATCATTTGATTCCTGTTCCGATGCCCATAAAGTGCTTCAAGGCGCCGTCCAATTGAACTGGATCTCCTGTAACTCTTAGTGGACTTTTTACAGACGGTTTCATAAAGTTTTTAAAGAAAAAAGGGTCCGAAGCTCTCACATCTCATAATTCATGGGCTAACACCCACGAAAAACTGAGAAAATCACCTGATTCCTGTTTTGATGCCCATAAAATGCTTTGAGGCATTGTCCCATGGCACCAGGTCTACTGTATAGGAGATGAAAAGTATAGTTGAGAGACCTTCTGCTATCCCAATATCGTTAGCTAAGATTGGAAGAGTCAACTAAAGAGGTGGAAACTTTGTTTTGAGAGAAGGCTACTTCAATTGGATTCAAGTTTTGGTTGTGGGTTGATTACAAATGTCTAATGTCATCCCTATTTATTATTGTGTAGGATATATCCTAGATACATTCTAGACATATCTACAAAAATATCTAGACATTATTTCTTAATATCTAGCTAAAACCTAGATTGTTCTACAAGTTACTGCAATTATCTTTCACAAATATCTAATATAGGCTATCTAGGTTTTTCTCTTAAGTACAAATATCCAAGATATTATTTTACAAAGTTCTAGAAGGTTTTAAAAATATCTAGGATTATTTATACCTCCAAAACATCATCTTTATCTTTCACACTCCCTCTTAAAGTGATTTTTTAGAAACTATTCCGCACTTGTCATGGAAGAACTCAAGCGAAGCTTTGAGCCACACCTTGGTGAAATTATCGATAGTTTCTTTCGGACTTCTCTTGCTTCTTTAAGTGATGAAGATTCTTCTAGTTGAGTTCTCAAGCTCCCCCTTTTTCTTAGCTTTCTGATAGTTGTTTTATCTGACTAAACAAAATAATAGGGTTTTTCATTTGTATAAGCCTCTTCATTTGTGTTGATGACTATTTGATCATCAATTTCATGTGAAACCTCCAAACCATTATAGGATCCACCGCTGGATTCTCTTTTAATCTCTTCAATAATTAGTTTATCAGCTTTAGAGCTTTCAAAAATTATGTCATCAATCTCTTTACTTGAAACTTGGCCTTCAAGATCAACTTCTTTATCTGTTTGATCTTCATCTTCTTCATTTGCTTCAATTTTTGATCTAAGACAATGATTGACCTCGATATGGCTGATAATTGTTCAGAGACTTCAACTTTAAATGCATCTCCATAAATGTTTTCTTCATAAAGGTTACAACTAGCATATATAGTTCCAAACGTTGCTTATGCAGAATCTACTTCTTCAATTTCTTCGATAGAAACTACCATGTCACCAATATGAACAACTTCAGTAGTTTGTTGCTTCATATCAATGAGATCACTATCTTGCTTCTTCACATGATCGCCTGCATTATATTCTAAATCCTCGATCCAATCCTTTTTAAAGTTGATGGAGGCCATGGCATCTATTGCTCGAGTTTCTAGTCTTTTTCTTCTTTAATAGCTTAATCAATTTGAGCAATATTACTCTCCTTAGCTCGACAATATCTTTTTATGTGTCCTATATTGCCACATCAATAGCATCTGAGAGGCATCCTGCTATAATAATTGGAAGGTTCTTCCTTCTTTCTAGGTGAGCTTGAACCTCCTGTGAATCGATTGTGCAGTGTGTCTCTTGATTTTTCCTTAAAGTTCCTCTTGTTGGCTACAAGAGCATTTCCTTCCCCTTCATTAACAAATACACTGGCCAACTGTTTGGCTAGTAACTCCTGTGACGACAATAAATTTTCAAATTCCTCCCAGGATAGTTGTAGAGCCCACCCTTGAATTGACCTTACAATGGAATATATTCAATCTTTAAACCACAAATGGTAATTCTTCTCATTCGTGCTTCAGAGATAACCTCCTCCGGATTCAACAAAGATATCTTCGAACATAAGTTTTTAATCTTCAAAAAGTACTCAGTGATAGAGAGATTACCTTAAGTGGTGTTGGATAATTCATTCTCCAATTTTTGGAGATGAGCTTCATTCTTCTTGTTGAACAATTGATTGAGGGTCCTCCATATCTCATGAGCAGATTTATACCTTATAAATGATCAAATAAACTGGAGGAGATTAACCTCTTCAGGATTCACTCCGCTTTCACATTAATCTGCTTCCACTTCTTGTATGCACAACTATGTTCCGGTCTATTGATAGGAGGACTTGTGTTACTCCCATTAATAACATCCCACAAATCCTCGCCTATTTGGTATGACTCCATACATGTCTTCCATACCTTGTTAGTGGTCTGACTCAACAACTCCATCCCCAGTCCATTAACACGACTATTAAAATCTATCTACACAAACTAGTTGAATCAACCCCTAAACTGATCTTGAAATAAATTCAGAAGCCAATATATAGCTATGGCTCTGATACCATGTAGAGAAATATAGCAGCAGAAAAGTATAATCGAGAGATCTTCTGGTGGCCTAAAATCGTTAACTAATATTGAAAGATTCAACTAAAGAAGAAGAAACTTTGTTATGAGATAAGACTACTTGAATTGGATTCAAATTTTGGTTTTGGGTTGATTACAAATGCCTAATGTTACACCCATTTATAGTTGTGTAGAATGATTCTAAATATATCTACAAAAATATCTAGATATTATTTTCTAAATATCTAACCAAAACCTAGATTGTTCTACAAGTTACTACAATTATCTTTCACAAATATCTAATATAGAGTATCTAGATTTTTCTCTTAGGTACAAATATCCAAGATAATATTTTACAAAGTTCTAAAAGGTTTTACAAAATATCTAGGATCATTTATACATCAAAAAATCATATTTATCTTTCACATACTTGTTACGGATGGTTTCGTAAGGTTTTCCCCAAAAAAGGGGATCGAAGTCCTGAAACCTCCAAAATCTGTGGCAAAAACCCACAAAAAACAGAGAAAATTGCATAATTCCAATTTTTTAATGCCCATAAAATACTCCGAGGTGTTGTGTAATTGAACCAGATCTATTAAAACTCTTAATAGACTTGTTACGGATTGTTCCATGAAGTTTTTAGAGAAAACAAGACCTAGAGCCTGAACACCTCCAAAATTTTTGGGCTAACACTTGTGAAACACTGAGAAAATCACTTGATTCCTTGATGCCAATGAAATGATCTAAGGCGTCATCCAATGGCTCCAAGCCTACAGGAACTCTTCAAGGACTCATTACAGATAGTTCTGTAATGTTATCTGGGAAAATGGACACAGATCCATGAGACCTCCAAAATCCATCGGCTAATACCCACGAAAAACTAAAAATTGTCCAACTCCTATTTTGACACCTATAAAATGCTCTAAGGCGGCGTCCAATGGCTCCGAGCCTACTGGAACTCTTAGCGGACTCGTTAAGGATGGTTCCATTAGTTTTTGTAAGGAAAAAGGGCTCGGAGCCTCGACACCTAGAAAATTCATAGGCTAACATCTATGAAAGATTAAGAAAATCGTTTGATTCCTATTTCGACACACATAAAATGCTCCGAGGGACAGTCCTATAGAGAGGCCTACTAGAACTCTTAACAGACTTGTCATGGACAAACCCAACGGATCTTGTGATGAACCTGCTGATATCTCGACCAACATCACAAGGATTTTCATAGACAAGACTACCACTGTTCAATGGAAAATACTACGGACGGTGGACGAAAAGGGTGATGGGTCTCTTGATTAGAGAAAGCCCACTTCTTTGGAAGGTCATTCTCGATGTTCCCACTATTCCCATGAAAATGGTATAGGCACAGGAAAGAATGAAATGCGAGAGAAAATAGTCATATAGAACAATGCGAAAGCCAAGAAAATTTTGATCTATGGAAGAGTACAATAGGATCTCATCTTGTCCAGATGCAAAGGTGATTTGGGACACTCTGCAAACTTTTTACTTTTTCTGAAGGGACAAACCCAATGGATCTTATGGTGACCCTGCTAATATCGAGTATGATGCTTCTTGAACTTGGGTTGTGGAGAAGCCCAATCTGCCTAAAGCCCCAGCTAGGTTTATGAGAGAATTGTACCTAAGGAAGGATCACTATAAAATGGATGTGCACTATTTTTCTCCCTTAGGGAAGAAACTCAGATCCATTACAGAAGTGGGTACTTCTCTTCAAACAGAATCCTGAGTTCAGTAAACTAAAAGCATCGGAATTCAGCTTCACCATCCCTAAGATTATGGATGATACTATACCCTCTGTTGTTCTTGTTACCAACTCTAACAACAAGGGTAGTAGCACTAAATGAATTCACAAATGAATGGAGCTGGAATTGTTCATTTGCTTTGTAGATGCAGATTTTAGAGTCTTGGTATGCTCAAGGCGATAGGATTTCCTTCTCCGGGATGTGTGTGTTTGCTAGATAACATTTCATGCAATATCTAGGCTAAAGCAAAAAATATTGAAACATGTAATGTACCTGACCTCTTCTATGATCTTTAAGATGAGGTGACATTACCAGTTTCAATATTTTTTGCTTTATCCTAGCTACTACATGAAATGTTATCTAGGAAACATACAAATCTAGGAGAAGGAAATTCCATCTCCTTAAGCATACCAGGACTCTAAAATTTGCATCTACAAAGTAAACGAACAATTCCAGCTCCATTTATCCACTAATTCATTTAGTGCTGCGAGTTGTCCCCTTCTTGTTAGAGTTGGCAAGAAGAACGGCAGAGGGTATTGTGTCATCCATTATTTTGGGCCTGGTGAAGTTGAATTCTAATGCTTTTATCTCACTGAACTCAGGATTTTGTTGAAGAAACGTAGCCACTTTTGTAATGGATCTAAGTTTCTTCCTTGAGGGAGTAAAATAGTACACAACCATTTTAGAGTGATCCTTCCTTAGGCACTGTTCTCTCTTAAACCCAGATGGGGTTTTAGGCTGATTGGGCTTGTCCATAAACCCAAGTTCGAAAAGCATCGTACTCGATATTAGCAGGGTCATCACAAGATCCGTTGGGTTTGTCCCTTCATAAAAACTTCGCAGAGTGTACCAAATGATATTTGCATCTGGACAAGATGAGATCCTATTGTACTCATGAGACCTATTCTGTAGATAAAAATATTCTTGGCTTTAGCATTGTTCTAGATTATTTTGTCTTTAGCATTCCATTCTTTCCTGTGCCTAGACCTTTTTTCATGGGAATAGTGGCACCATCGAGAATGACCTTCCAAAGAATTGGGCTTTCTCCAATCAAGAGATCCATCATCCTTTTCTTCCACCATCCATAGTATTTTTCATTGAACAGTGGTGGTCTTGTCTGTGACACTCCTTCTTGTGATGTTGGTTGTGCATCCATGGATCCTTTTCAAGGTTTAAACTAGGAGTGTTCATGATTTGGGTAAAAATAGATCAAGACCGATTAAATAAACCAATTTTATTTGGATTTGGTTTGCTTTGATTTACTTTTCTAAAAATCGATAGTATTTGGTTTGAGCTTGGATTTGTTCGGAAAAATAAAAAAATTAACCAAACCTAACTAAAAAATTATATACACATATTTTATAATTATACATACATAATACATTATTTTTAAAAAATAATTTTAAAGATCTTATATACATTTTCATCAAATTTTATCTTTTAATTTATTTATGAAACCATAAATGCTCATGACGAGAACATTATGTTATTGATTTTACGTTTATGAATGTCTATGACAATTCTTGGTGAGACAAGAACATTTATCTCTTCTTTCTAGGCCAAAGTGTTGAAGTTTGAAACTTTATTCACAATAAATTTCATTTTGAATGGACTATTTTTTATTGTTTTTCTCCGTTTTGAATGTATAATTACTTTTATTTTTTGTGTATAGTTAATAAGCAAACCAACCCAGTAACAATCATACTGATAATTGTACATTGTGATTAGTTTAATTTTGAGAATTGAAAAACTAATTAAGTTGATTTGTCTTTAATTTTGACAACTAATCTTGCAAACCAACCCGTGAACACAACTAGTTTACCTTTGAGTGAAAAGACCTGCTCTGGTACTAAATGAAAAGATATTAATCTCTAAATAAGAACCAGGTTCTTGTTTCACCAAATTCGACACCAAGAATTATAGTGAAAAAACTCCTTGCTCAATGGGGGAAAAAACCACTATCTACAATGTGTAGGTCAGCCAACTTCACTAACTACAAAGAGCAATGCTCAAATTACGACTTTGTAATCTCTCAGCCTCAACTCTCAACACAACTCTATCGCTTAATCTACTCTCCAAGAAGCCAAACTCACTTCTTGTTATAACTCTCACAATAGATGTTCACACTTGCAGTAATTGTTCCTAAACAACAATTTTAAGTATAACACATACCAGAAAAAAAAGCAAGACTCTGCAAAAAGAAATATGGAAGGGTGTCGATACTGATGTTTCTATAATTTCACTTTCCTATTTCAGTATTCATGATAATCTGATCTCGTAACCTATACAAGAGTAGAAGCAAGGGATTGAGTACCAAACAACACGGTACACAGAAAGAAAATGACTAACTTTAAGTAAAGCAATACAAGTACTCCTAAAACTCCAACAAAACATCCACAACCACAATCTGCACAGAATCCGCCCAACCTTTTTTTCCATTAACTTGCATGATGTTATTACTAAGATCACTTACAAAAGAGGGGGACATATGGCCTATACTCTTATCAAATGACAAAGGGAAAACTACTCAATAAAGAAGTAATGACTCACGTACGAGAGTTTCCCGGACGGAAGGCATTTTCTATTCAACACAAATAGGGTTATACCTTCCCTTACTTATCACTCAAAGTTGTTTATAGTGCCATCCCAAGTGTTTTTCTCTTTTGAACCTGAAAGAAGCAAGATTGAGTTTTTCCATTCTCATTGGTCTTGAGTCGGGCATGTCTTCTTCCTTTGAGAATATATAATCCATGTCCCTTGTAGTGGCATGTCTTGCAAGAGCACCAGCTACCATTTGCATCCCTAAAACAATGGAGGGTTTCACAATTCATATCTTGTATCTTCCTTCGGATTTTTCTGACTGTTTTCCTTAGAGTCCAGGGTGGTGTAGTCAATCCCTTGATCATATTCCCCACCATTAGACTATCCATCTCCAAGAAAATGCGAGAATTTGAGTTGGCATGGTTCCATTCAATTTCTTTTACTAACAATTCCTCCTATTCCAGCCAATCTTTGTCCAGGTATAAAGGTACTGTTTGTATTCAATTTCCATATGTTCCTTTGAGGTTTTGTCCAATAGATCATGGTCTAGTGATTGTTGGTTTATAATTTTACTGTCATACCTCTTAGCATTTCTCGTTTTTTGGGTGTCGTACAAGGTGAAAAAGGTGCTATGTGTAGGAACATCTTGTGTACTTCATTCTTGCAACTGTTTACCACAAACAATCAAGACACCCCTACACAGTATTGGCATTATGAGTAATACCTAGTGGTCTGGTCACATGGTTCCAGATTTTAATGGCTAAATCATTAAAGTGATCAAGAGTCTCTACTTGAGTATCCCTGCATCAAGAGCATCTCGTGTCGATCTGAACCACTTTTTGAACCAGATTATCTGGAAGAAACCGTCTGACAGAGTCCTCGTCCCTTGGATTATCATGAGGAAATTGTCTCACTGTATAGCTTCCACATTTCCTTTGTAATTACACTGATCTGTTGGCTAAAGGACCATTATTAGGCCAGTTGTCGCTCAAGGAATATGCATTACCATTGTCGGCTTAATATAAAGCAAATTTCTCCAAGCATTGGAATTTTTTGAATTAATAACTTTGTCTACCATCTTGGTTCTAGGACAATATTTGGCCTTCATAAAGTTGGACCACAAGTTGTGGCAACCCTCGCGAGGGGATGCCACTTCTGTACATTATATATTTACATAACACTTACTAACATACGAAGAATTTGACACGTGACATATTAATCATATTTAAGTAATGAATTCAAAATAGTTAAAGGTATAGGATTTCATTCTAAAGGTGGTTTTGGTTGATTTCTAGCTCAAGTTTTTAGCGTAAGTACCTTGCAAGTAATTTAAACTACTATCTTGCGAGATATTCATATATTGCCCATACTGTTTTAGCACGTTGAAAAGTACTACCAATATTAAAATCTACTAATTTCCGTCTCATACAATCAACATAACTGATATTCTAATATAGAAACAAGTTTGCCGGCTCAAGTTTAACTAAAAAGCCAAAACTTAAAGTTACAAACCATGGTTACATAATTTATACTAGCTTTTCAAATTTATACATACACATGCAACATGAGAATCATGTACTTGTCACAAAACTACTACTATATATATGTCTAGATGCAAATGTAATCTTCTGCACAACTCCCAAAATTTATTTTGAATGGTCATCCTCAATCATCATCTTGGGTACTCCCTAAGATAGAAACAACTACTGCTAAGCATGAAGCTTAGTGGTGCAAAAGCTAAAAGCTGAGAACCTTAAATACCTCAATTTACCCTTCTTAAGTCAAGGGGAAACACAATTAGAATATAGTAAATAAACCAAGTGAACAAATACATCAATTGTATCAAGTAGGATATTTAAAGGTCTAAGTATCAAGGGTTCTTGGAGCAATTTTTACAAGACATTCAAATGACAAGTTTCGCCCAGTATGTAAGTCATGCCATCACACCAAACATAATCAAGTATCAAGAAGGACCAAATCCTTGTATCAAGAAGGGTGAAAACCCAATTATTAAGAGAACCAAGAGCCATATTAAGAGTGAATTTCTAGTTTTTGCATAAAATGGACTGCTTCCATATTTAGGACAAACCAAAAAATCCACAATCAAGGTGGTAACTAATCCAAACAAGAGGCATGCCAATGGTGACAAAGTCAAAACAGAAGGACAAAATTCACAAGGATGTCTAGTGATCAGGTAATTCGTATAAATGGGCGAATTAAACAAGTTCCTTACAAGTTCCAAAATATATCAACACAACCAGATAAAATGAAAAGAGCATAGCTGAGATACCAAGATAACATTCAAATGTGCCAACAGGTAACAAAGGCACAAGAACAAGTTTTTACACGAACTTGAACCTTTTAGCACGCAACCGACCCTACCGATTCCAAGTCGTGGATCAATACGACATCCGTTTCTTCAATCAATTTCCTTAAAATTATACAAGAGTGTGAGCACCTTAATACTCATTTACATGATTATTTAATATTCAGAACTACTAAGAGGAAGACACTAACAACATAAATACCAAAATTGAGTCCTATTTCTGCAAATCACACTCTTCTCGGCAGCTTTACTGCCTTACAACTCAACTAGATTTTGAATTGGTAAATGGATAGACTAGGCTTTCCAGTCTACATGAAAACTGTAGGTATATGCACATAGGTTGGAAACAATCAAGAATCACATCAAAATACCCTTTGTACAAGTATTTATAATTTAAACACTAACAATACACCACCCAATCGATTTCTATGTTAAAACTGCGGACAACACTTGTCCTAATTGGTGTCCACTGTTTTGAATCCATAACTACCAAATTAGGTCCCAAAATAAGCATAAGAGTTATAGGTACTTGTCTTGGGGTGTCAAATAACTAAGAACAATCACAAATTACAGATCAAGATATGATTAAAATACTAACAACAGTACATAGAAGGCTTCTCAGACAGAAAACTGGCTAGAACTTTCACTGTGTTTCACGCCTTCTTTCGATACCGTACAAGTGGATTAAGATTTTCACATAAACAAAAAAAGTTGTAAGTATGTGAATTAGCTTTCAAAAACATATTTACACACTAAAACACACAGCTATATATAACGAGATATTCCACAATACACACTATGCAATTTAAAGACAAAATTCAACCACTTACCAAAGGATAGGGGATTTTTCAACTTTGCTCCAAGGAACTGATCTATTTCGTGTGTGTTTATCAAATATAAGGTCATAAGTGAGCTAATAAGGTTTTATAAGGTCATTAAACCAACTTACTTTGGAGAAAATATATTTTATGCCAAAAGCATGTTAAAAGAAAATTGTCCAATAAGGTGGTTGCTCAAATTCCCATTTTCACTCCTTATTTATTATGTTCACACATAATAATCATTGTTACGGTTTGTCTAGTATGTATAATTGCATAAAAGTAAATAAAGTGCACTAAAACATACCCCTCCCTCATTCCTTTCTGTGATTCAAGAAAACCGACTTCTCTAACGACACAAACTCAAGTCAAAGAGTTGTGAAGTAGAGGTTTATTTTATCTAGATGAAATACCTTTTTGAAAGTGAATACATTATTTAATAATAAGGGCATTACACAAGTTGTTCATGGTCTTTATCCTCCATCGTCTCGTGGCAGTGAATTAGGCCTTACAAATGTCGTAAGGTCTTTTAAAGCCCAACACACCTTCCTGAATAGGATAGCATATATTCTTCCATGAACATCAGTGATGTTTGTTATTACCTTAAAATGTTTTGTGAAATAGTCCTCAATTTGATAAAGAAAAGTGATGGTAGGTTTGTTGACACCCAATTTTTACCCTCTACGATATAAATGTTTTGTGAAATAGTCCTCAAGTTTTTTTATGTTTTTAAAAAATTTTTGAAACAAGTATTTTTCAAAAAAAAAAGAAAAAAAGAAAAAGTTAATTATTCTGGCGCGTGGGGCCACGCGCGCCCCCAATTTCATTCCTCTCCTTCTTTCTTCAGCAAAGCTCGATCCCTTTCCCCATTTTTCTTTTTCATTTGACCTACTTCTTCAGTAAACCCAAAAACCAGACAACCAAAACCAATGGTCAGCTACTCCTTGATCCCTCAATCAACGGTGTCTTTGATCCGTTGAGGATCTTTTTCTTTTTAACAAAATCCTAAAGATTTCTTGCCTAAAGGGAGGATTTTGAATTTGGAATTCAAAATCCGACCCTTAATTCCTCGATTCGCCCTAATTTTGGGAGCTATACAATCCCTCTTCTTCTTAGTTTTAAGGCAGCGGTGAATAATCGAAAAACGGGAGTAAGAGGCAGGGATCGACTTGAAACCCAAAGAGTTCTAGAGCAGTCACTAGAGAAAGCCCTAGAAAAGCTTGCGGCGGAATGAAAACCCTAGTATTGGGAGCAATCTTGAATTCGAAAAACCCTACCCTAAGTTGAAATTGATTCAGTTGTGAAAGGATTTCTTTTTTAGAAGTGATTTTCAAAAGAGTTTCTCAACTGAGAATCCTAGAAAATACTAATTTCTTCAAGTTTCCATCTTCGACTTTCGAAAACCAGATTCTGCGTTGGTGGTAGGAAGTTCGCCTCTAGCTCGTCGTCCCCAGTTCCCTGCTCCAACAAAAGCAATACTCTAATCCTATTTCTCATTTCAAAGTTTCATATATTGTGGTTGAATGTGATTGCTAGAGTTATCTCGAGATTATTCATGTTTGCGTCTGGTTTGTTCTGACCGGAAGCACACTGTTACTGGTTAGATGTTATGGTCATTATTGTTGATTGTTCTGGCTAGAGGCACACTGTGTTTGCTGTTGTTATTAATTATGGCTTTGTGTTAACGATTTTGTTAATTGTGTTGTGGTTTGTTGAATATGACAAGTCTTGAGAGTCTTTGTTACCCATTTGATTTCATGATCCTTATTCAATAGGTAAGACATGTTAGTAGATTTCCAGAATTGTTTTCTGATGCAATATGCTCAAAATGACTCCTATCTTATGTTTCTGTATGCTAACAGTTAAGATTAATATTTGTATTGATTAAGAGTGCTGCTGTCCGCTTTTGTTTACTGACGAACTATTAAGAGTTAAAGACTAATGATGAACATGACTCTTCTTCTCAAAACATGCCATAATCCCGTTAACTTGTTCCCTGGTTCCTTTGATTGCTGTTGATTCTACTATAAGGATATTAGGCAATCTAGTCCTCGAATTAAAGTAATTCAGTTCTCTACTCCTTTATCTGTTGGTTTGGTTGGTCTAATTCCAGGTTTAGTTAACATTTTCTTCTATAAATCGATAACCTAGGAATATGAATGATTTAACAATGTATCATTTCAATCATTGTTTTATTTTGATGTGCTTTGATCCTTGAGTTAGCAGTTAACTCTTCTTATGAACACCGTTCATTTAACATTGTGATTAGGTTTGTTTTCACCGTATTGTTGCCTTATCTATCTCAAACCTCAAATCCGAAGTTACAATTGTTGCGCAAATTCGTGAATGTCAAGCCCCAATTTGACTTGGCACATCTTTGGAAACTCTCTTGTTTGTTTGGGAATAACAATTAGCTTGGTTATATGGTATTTTACATGAAGAAAGCATGTTCTGTTATTTGGCTTTCTCGTGTATTGTTAGTTTTCTTAAGAGTTAGGATTAGCATTGAAATGATTCGATAGACACAGTTCCGGTTCCCTAAAAGGCTATATGTTTGTCTTTCGTGAGTATTAATGAGGGTGTTTGCTTCTGTTTCGGCTGAAATTTTCTAGAAATCTGAGTTCCTTA
>JAOTQR010059356.1:0-14017 GCA_025774065.1 Solanum ossicruentum | reverse complement strand
CTAAGTCAAGAATTCAAGAATCAAAGATAATTCTTTCAATCAATGTCCTTCTAAGTTCTTTCACTTTAAAAGAACTGAGAAGATTGAGGATTTTCTCCAAGAAAGTGAGTATTCCCCAAACTTCAACCAATGATTTCTCTCTCAATTTTGATTGGATTTGAGCGATTCAAATGGCTAAATTATATATTTTTCCAAGGAGAACACCATGGGAGTTTCGGAAATTGATTTTGGTGCATCGTTTGAGGTAAAATTTATGATCTTTCTGCTGCGTTTTAATATATTTCGAAAAATTTTAACATGCAATTTCTTCCTCATATTAGCCCCATTTTTGAATTTGTGTTTTTCCATTGAATTCTTTATCACTTGGAGAACAGTTTCATGTATAAATTTCCAGATTTAGACAGTAATTTTCTGACGATGAAATTTTTGGATTGCTTTACCCTTTTCATCCGAATTAATTGATTTTAGTATAGTTAGATTCATTATATAATTATGATACAATATTTGAATAGATTTTGGTGAATTGGAGTTTCATAGAATGGGAAAAGCTTCAGAATTGATGTGATTCGAGACTTTATATAAGGCAAGTGAATTTCTTAACATTTGTTAAGTATATAGAATCTTGTGCTTCTTGTGTGAGGTGTTGAGAATGATTGTGAGGTGTTGAGTTAGTGTTGATGTTGTACCAAACTATATTGTTATGAATTGTGCATTGTATTAAATAAGTCATTTTCTCATTATTGTGTAAACATGCCTATTTGCATTGACTTTTGTGACTAGTATTCTGTGGATTGAAAAAGAATGAGAATTAAAGAGGATGTACCATATTCGAGGGATGTGTTGCACGCCGAGATGGATACTATAATTCGAGGGTTGTGTCGTACGCCGCGACGGATACTATGATTCGAGGCTCATGTCGCATGCCGCGACGGATACTATGATTTAAGGGACGTGTCACACGCCGTGACGGATACTATGATTCGAGGGACGTGTCGCACGCCGTGATGAATACTATGATTCGAGGATCGTGTCGTACACCGCGATGGATACTATGATTCGAGGGACGTGACACACGCCAAGACGAATACTATGATTCGAGGGTTGAGTCGCATGCCGTGACAGATGCATGGACTAGAAGTCCCCCATGGGTCTTGGACTGTTAGACAGTGGGTGTGTATCACTAGGTCAGACATGTATCATGTTACTTGACATTGCATTGGATTGAATAACTTCTCATTATCATTTATAAACGTGTGAGTGCTTTTGTGAAACTTGTGAAAGATTCACTTGATCCCTGGTGTTGTTGATATATAATAGTTGGTGTGGTTATTGAGCTATATGCTATGTACATTGTGAACCGTTATGCTAGACTGATTTTATGCAGGTTGTACTTGTGGGGGTTTGGTTGGAGTATTGGGGATACCTGTATTCCATATTACTTAATTTTGTATTTAGTAGTTCACTTGCTGAGAACCGTGTGTTTGGTACTCACCCCTTGCTACAACAATTTTGTAGGTTGCGAGCCCAGATTGTCATGATACACTCTACTTTCCTTGTTTGAAGCTTCCTGTGGAGATTGTGAGAGGAAGCTGTTTGCCATCCCAGCTGACTTCTTACTCCTATTTTATGATTTTGTTCTATTCTAGAGACAATATCATTTGAAATTTGCATTTTCTTTCGAATCTATTATAATACATTAGAAGCTTGTGCACGTGACAACCAGGTTTTGGGGGATTTTCATTAAGTTGACTCATTGCTATCTTTAACATCTGATCTTTTTTATCTTCTCGAGAGAAGCCCAAGAATTTCGGCTCTTTTTCCGAGCTATAGAAAGAGCAATTTAAGCGCGTCATATACGACCTTGGCATTCATCTTGTTGTTGATTATCCATAATTGAACTTTCATTTTTATTATAATTCCGCATTTATAATATTATAGTTTGGTTGTAGGCTGACTTGTCTCGGTGGGATAAGACGAGTGTTATCACGCCCATATTTTTTTTTGGGGGGTTGGGGGCATTTTCTTTAAAAAAAGTGTACTTATATATATTATTAAAAAAATTCTGTATATTTTTAAATTTTCTTGAAAAAAAATTTGTAAAAGTAAAAAGAGAAAAAAAAAAGAAACACAGAGAAAAAGAACTAGTTGTTAGTACATTTCTTTCCTAAGGAAATAGAACAATTGGAATAGCTTCCTTATATAAAATTGTTTCCTTAAATATCTCCTAGTAATTATTAATTTGATTTTATATTATTATTTACCTTTTACTCATTTTTTTATTCTTAGTTTTATTATTATACTCTCTCCTACAAAACTTTTGTTTTACTACTGCTTACAAGTTACAAAAGACTTTTTCGAATTTCTTCAAAATTTCATGAAGTCCTTGAAGGAAGTCAACACTATTTCGATATTGTTATATACATCTTAATAAATTCGTGAAACAGGTTTTATCATTCTAACTTTATTTTATAGTATTTCTTTAAAATTTATTATTGTTGATATTCTTAGTTCATAAGTGCATATATTCTTGTTTTAGTTATTGTTAAAATATATTCAATTGAATTATTTAAATATGACAGCTAGAAAATATGATTCGGGTTTTACAAAGAGAGAGAAAAAGAGAAAACTTGAAGAATTAAATAAATCTCAAAAAGGAGCCTTGATAAATTTTTAACAAATAATAAAAATCTTGAATCGAAAAATAAGGGAGGATGTTCTTCAAGTGAACAAGTTACTAAACATAATTGACTTAGATGATAATAATATTCAAGAAAAAATCTAAAAGAAATTGGTGAAAAATGAATTGGTTATAAAAATGATAATTAATGACTTCGCATCTAAAAAATCAATAAAAATGTAGATTCTAAATAAAAAAATATAAGATAATTTTTTATAAAAAATTAGGGGCCCTCTCTAGAATTTGGCTTTAGGCCTTCAATCTTGTTGAGTCGACCTTGTGTCAACTTTGCCCTTTTCCTCTACTTCTATCTTCCGTAGGATCCAAAATATATACATATTGTTTTAGACATCACATAATTGAGAGGTTCATTGTATCACAAAAATATTGTCTTAAAGCGTGAAGGGGATAGATCAATGTCTCCATCATGAGAAAGACAACTTGAAGAGATCCTTATGGTGAGAAGGGGATAGATCAGCGTCCCCATCTTAAAAGGTGATTTGAAGAAACCTTTGTGGTGTAAAGGAATGGATACGCATTCCTACCGTATAAAGGACAAAGAGCTTTTTCTTGACAACATCATATTTATGTATTTTTCTTGTTGTTTTATGCCTTAGTTTGTCACCTAATTGTTCTTTTTATTTCTTGTTGTCTTGAAAAGATGGCGATTTTAAGACAATGTATCTCTCCTTCCACCAAAAGTAAGCATCTTGTAATCAAAACTAAAGATGGGGTGGAGCAAACTAGGTTCTCGACTCAAATGCCATTAGCTGGTCGATATGCGAGTTCGTGGCCTTTTTTGACAAACCCACTTCATATGGCGAATTGGACTTCAGTGAAAACTCACAATTCAAATAAGCTACTTAACTTGTGGTCTCTTCAAGCACCAGATCATCGTCATGCTAACATTACAACTTCCCTCCCAAGCTTAGGTCATTGCATAATTCAAGGTGCAATTCACTGGGAGACACCCTGATAGGTAAGGGAGAGTATCGCCACATCCCAGGTTATTGGGAGTGGGCCGAAGATGTATTTGGTAGGTGTCAAGAAGCCTTGGGTATGACTCAAATTTATGATGGCGTTTATGCATTACTTTTCACTTATGATCGTAATTAAGATATTTTACGAGCATTCTGTGATGCTTGGTGCCCCAAAAAAAATACGCTTCGTACATATGTTGGGGAATTGTCTATTTCTTTATGGGATTTATACGTTCTGGGAGGCTTGCCAATTCTGGGTTGTTTTTATGAAGAAATGGTGTCTGAGGCTAAAGAGCTTACGGGGTTTGATGAAAAAAACATTAAGTACACTTCCTAAACTTGTGAGCATTTATTTGCAGCCTTTCATTATCTTCGAGATGCTGACCAAAAGGTGTCTTTCTGCAAATGGATACAATTTTGGTCTAAGAAACCTTCAAGTATGGCCTGTTCCGCCGAGGCAAGAAAGAAAATCTGCTCATCTTGAGTTAACACATAATCCTAGTGGAGTCATGCCTGATGTAAAAAAAGTGATCCCATGCCGAAGAGAGGATATTCTCTAGGAATGGGGTGAGACCTGCCAAAAGAGAAGAGACATATCTGGAGGCCTTCTTATGTTGTTGGTTGTGCGTTTTTGTTCTTCCTGATGAAGAAGGTGATTTCATTTGTCTTGGGACTTTCAAGATGGCAAGCTTGATGGTGAGTGGGAAAAAAGTCAGCCTCGCAATTCTGGTGTTAGCCAGTATCTATAATGGTTTGAATAAGATCTCGACCGCGTCACAACTCCACCAGATCACAATTTGCTTTCCTATTTATTATATTTATGGATGGTTTGCTCATTATTTCAAGACTCATTTTACTTTTGCTAATGGACCATTTGTTCCCACTATGGTGGTTTACTCTGGAGAGGGAGGTGCAAGGTATTTTGAGATAAGGGATGCGAGAAAATGTATCCATGGTAGAGAGAATGTGGCTTGGATATCTACCACTTTGGACAAGACATACCCTCATTTTTATATGAATAATGACAATGCACCCGAGTTGGAGTCGAGCTATTTCATGAGTATTTGCTTCAACTATCTTCCTCTTAGGTTTGAAAATTCATTTATCATTGAACCATATATCCCCCATTGCTTTAGTCGTCAATTTGGACTCTATGAAAATACCACTGGCATCATGAAGCATGATATTCGTAGTGCTTCTTTTGATAAGGGACTCATGCTTTGGAGAATTTGCACTATGCGTGGATCTGTGTCTTAAGCAACTTTTCCCTCACTCACACCTAATATACGAATTTCTTTTAGATTTAATTATCAGGTTTGGTGGAAGAAGACTCATGGGGATTTCCTTAGTGCTCATTTGCAGTGTCTGGTGAATGCTGCTGGACCAACTCCAGTTGTACCCTTAGAGGGTTTAGATGAAGTACATATATCCAAAGTCCTCAATATTGATGCGGAAGACACTCTTTCTTTAGGTGCCAAGGTATCCTGACAGTGTAATAAAGGAAAATCTCGACTTTCTCCGGTGGCACCAAAAGAAAAGACATCTACTCAAGCTGCTCGATTTTCTAAAAGGTTTCTTCAATATGAGAGTGAGAGTAGTACTAGACATCGTTGGTGGAAGAGAACAAGGGCACTAGATGAAAATGCTACTATGCCCGTGGTTGAACTACATTATGAGACAAGTAGCCCCTCGAGGACCATAATGACCCCTATTAAAGAGGTATGATCTAGATTTCCCTTATTGAGTATATTTTAGCTCCCTTTTTTGATTATTCACCCCCTTTTTTAAATGCAGGCGAATAAAAGGCCAACTTCTAACTCTTGTGATGAGGTCAAAGATACTTTGAAGTCTAATGCATGCGACCACAATGGTCACTATGTTCGTATTTGATTTGAAGAGAGTCGTTTTAGATGCTCAAAAGAATTTCATCTCTTCTCTTTTGACCATTATTCGAGAGAAACTTTCTAAATGTGATGCAGATTCTACTTCCTCTCTTAAAGACGAAATCCAACTAATTATCAAGGAGATGAAATGCAAAGATGTGGATATCTCGCCTTTAATAAAATTATTAGACTCTTTCTTTAAGTTAGCTACCTCGTATGACCAAGCAAGATCAACCCTTCATGATATAGATGTGGAGACTGCAAGGAAAGATTGTTCCCAGCAACGGGAAAAGGTCTTTCAAATTCCATGCTTGAGGAGTATGAGAAGGTTAGAGTGATGTCCTCTCTCCAACAATCACTGGGGAGCATGAGAAAGAAGATAAAAGAGCTATGCAAAAAGGCACAAGCTTTGGAATCCCTTTTAGCAACTGCCAAGGATGAAGTCAAAGAGGCAAAGTTAGCTACTGTACTTGAAGATAAGGAACTCGATGTATGCTCTGACATAGATTTGTCCAATGGTTTGGAACAAAAGAAGGAGCATCTAGAGGCTTTGCGTCAATAACTGATTAACTATAATTTATGGTTAGATTAGATTTATTTTCCCTTTTTTTAATCTTTTTTTGCTTATTTTATTTTCTTTGGGGTTAGATGATATGTTAGAAAATTTATGATATTGATATTTTTCCCTTGTCTTACATTATGCATTTTTATGGCCTTTTTGCTTTTACTGCATTCTGCCACTTTAATTTGCTTTGGTCACAATCTTTAACAATCCAAACTTGACCCATAACTTATAGGCCAATAAAACATAGCGAATATTAATGCTTCAACTTATAAGATAAGTCTTAAGTACTTCCAAAGATTGAACATTTTAACTTTCAAACTTGAGACTTTCTTTTGTTAGTTTGAAGACATTTATCAATCTAGAACTTTCCACTTGAAGGCTTCAATTTTCAACTTTGTAAAATTTGAGGACTCAGACTTTGTACACATGCTCGACTTGGGATCACCCCACATGTTTGGGGGATTTACACGCCTTAACTCCATACTTGGAGGATTTCAACTTGCAATCTTGGAAGATTTGAAGGCTTCAAGTCACATATTTGGAGGATTTGAAGACTTTCAAGTATACTGTTAGTGAAACCCCTATTTGATAGGGGTTTGTCCCCATCGAGTCACCACCATTTGGTATGAGTCCAAAGTTTGATGAAAGGTATTCACAGCTTTAACACTCATGTAAGAGATCAAGTGGGGGACATACAGTTTTTTGACACTCATGCAACTGAGCTTTGAATATAATTCCAAGCGCCTACATACCTTAATGAAGAGGATCAAGTCACAACGTAGTTCTGAAAGAGTGAGTGTTTTCTTTTCTTTTTTATTTGTTTTGGTGTGTCATACACAATTTATACTTTTGTGGGCCAGGAGTAACATATAGTTTATGCTTGTACATCACAGAGCGCCATCTCACTTCAAGGGTAGTACCTCTTGAGGAATTTTGCATTTATGGAACCAATCCTTACATCATCCGTATCGACGATTTTGTAAGCACCAGTTAAATATGCTTCTTGTACTATATATGGTCCATCCCACTTCGAGATGAATTTTCCCCTAGACTTATGTGAAGTGATAATGGGTATCCTTACTACAAGGATTTGGTCTCCGACTTGAAAGCACCTCAGGCGAACCTTTTTGTTAAAAGCACGAGATAGAAGAGCCTGAGAACATTCAAGATTTTGTTGAGATTTGAGCCTCTTTTCATATAGCGCTTCTAACTCAGAGAGACGTAGTCGAGCATTCTATTCTTCAGTAAGTCCCTCTTGAATAAAAAGTCTCAAGGAAGGTATCTGTCGCTCAAGTGGAAGGACTGCTTCAACTACAAAAGAAGCGAATGTGGGGTTGCTTGAGTTGGTGTACTATATGTTGTCCTATATGCCCATAAAGCTTCTTCCATTCTTTCATGCTAATCTCATTTGGACTTGGAGACTACTTTTTTCAGGAGATTGCATAGTGCCTTATTGAATGCTTCAGCAAGACCATTGGAGGCAGCATGATACAGAGAGGATTTGGCACTGCTTGAAGCCGAAAAGATCACAAATATTATTCATAAATTTGTTCTCAAATGGCTTGCCATATTCGGTTATTATGTATCGAGGAATGCCGAATTGGTATATGATATTCACTCGAATAAAGTTTACAACATTCTTCTTCTTTACTTCTTTGAGAGTGACAACTTTGGCCCATTTTGAGAAGTAATCTGTTACAGCCAAGATATATACGTGCCCACCAGAAGATTTTAGGAGTGGTCCAACTACATCCAATCCCCAAGCATCGAATGGCCAAGATGCAATAGTCGGGTGTAAAACTTCAGGCGGTTGCTATATGAACTTTGCATGGAATTGACAACCTTTGCACCTTTGAGCATAATCCAAGCAATCTTTTACCATGGTTGGCCAATAATACCCATTCTCTTTATGTGAAAGTAGATCTTTGGTCCGGATTAATGCGATCCACATACTCTCGAATGAGATTCCTGCAGAGCTTGACTGGCTTCTTCCTCTCCTAGACATCGAAGAAGTACCCCCTCAAATGATCTTCAATATAGTGTGTCCTTATAATAAAGGAAATGAGGTGCACGATGACGAATGTTAGTCCTCCTTCTGGCATCTTCTGAGAGTATCTCATAACATAAGTAGTCGATGATAGCTTGTTGCCAGTACTCTTTGTTGACTTCAGAAACTGCAATAACATGCTCAAGCTTATCCTCCATATATTCCTCTTCATCCAATAGTGGAACTACCCATTTTTGGCAGATAGTAACTTGTGTTTGATCAGGAACAGTTAGAGATGAAGCTAGAGCAGCTAAAGCATCAGCTGTTTTATTTTCCTTTGAGCATATCAGTGATATGGGTGCAGTTCGGGCTTGCTGACCTCATAAGTTACCAAAAGTTGTTTAATCACTAGCTGAGAGTCACCAAAGACTTGTAGTTGTAATTATTTCATGTCAACAACCTTTTAAGACCAAGTTTCAATGTTTGATATTATGTGATATTATTGGAGCAACATTTTTTCAATATGAAGGACAATGGTAGGACCTCTCCTTGTGAAGTGACAAACACCACTCCAGCACCAACTCTGCCACGATGTGCAGCCCCATCAAAGTACATCTTCTAAGGAGGTCATATTTCAACAGCCATAGCATATTCATCAAGAAGTTGCTCAGTTAACTCCTAATCCTCTGGTATCGGATGGTCTACTAAGAAGTCTACAAATGCTTATCCTTTTACAGCTTTTTGAGGGATGTACATGATCACAAAATGTTGGAATTGGAGATACCACCTTGTTAGTCGATCACTGAGGACTGGTTTTGAGATGAGAAACTTAATGGGATTTGCTTTAGATATGAGACGAACAACATGAGCTTGAAAATAATACTTCTTTTTTTTGAATTGAGAAGACTAGAGACAAACATAACTTTTCGATTGGCGAATAATTTAGCTCATTTGGTGTCATCATTCTGCTCAAGTAGTAGAGGGAGTCTTTCTCGCACCCGGGAGGGTACCCTAGACGTGACTGGCACTCGTAGACTATTGCTAGCCCCCAAGCGGACCACCTAGTCTCATTTACCTTCATTCAGTCAATTCATCAGCGGAAGAATAAGATAATAATAGTAATACAATTCTATCTGCGGGCTCAATACTATCAATATTAATCTATCATAGAAGAAATAGAATAACAAACGAAAATTTGAATATAAATAAAGGAGAGGGAAAGAGCCCCCAACATCAACATCAATGTCTACATCTATGAAGCCTTTATACTATAGTCTGAGACGGTACAATGACAGGCCATAACTACCAAAATCAAGTAAAAGACTGCGCAACAAGAAAATAAACATCCTCCGAATGCAGGGGAGGACTCACCACTGTCTGGAATAGAGAGCTCTGAACCTCAACGATTGGGCTACTGAAGTCCTCGGACTATCGAATATGCATCATAAAACGATACAGCGCCAGAGGGGTGTTAGTACTTGGAATACTCTGTATGTAAAATGAGTTAAGGAAAAGGGAAACAATATAACCATCATTCCTTAATCACTCAGCCTCACCTCAGTTAAAGGAAAAGACTCTATCACCTCACTATCCATCAACATCAAACAATTACATCACATCGGAGTTCTATCATCCTAAAACCTATCTGGAAGTTTCTATAACCGATAACCACTACCTATGAGCTGATAGTGATACAACGAAGAGCTATCATTGTCACATCCATCCAGTACTTTGCCGGGGTAAAGGACGAGTTTGTTAGTGGATCCAAAAGTCTATCAAGTCCTCTTTTAGGACAAAGAAAACATCCGCTTTCACAGTCCAATCTCTCCTATGCTGGCCACGTAGTTAATGGGTGCGAGTGGGACTCTCTCTTACCCATTTCGGTGCTAATACTCCTCCCAAACTCAATATGCTCATAAATCTATCAATCCATCAAGAAACTCTCATCACCCAACCTCTACGGGCAAGACTATCTTTCCAATTAAAGGGAATATATTCATTCAACTCTATCAGTACTAATTTCAGCTACCACAGTCATCAACACACTATTCTCAAGACTCAGATTCAATCAGACATTACATTCAGACATTCAAGGCTCTAGACATCCCCCTAAGTTCATCATTCAAGTCTTTACAGAGAGAATTTACAAGAGTTTAATCACAATCACATAAATATATAAGTATACAGTAAACTTTAAGCAGGATGATCATCAATTTAGGATATGAAAATATAGTTTAAAGAATATCTTCAAGAACTCAAGATAATATCCAGGAATTTAATGCAATTATTCAAGAACTTTCAAGAAATCATAACTCAAGACTTCTAGATATTTATTTTTCATTATAACTCTACATTGGTACATGGAAGGACAGTTCCATACTTTTGGGTAGCCTGTACATACCTGGGAATAGAGATTCTTTAAAGAGATTGGAAGGTCGCCTGAAAAACCTTGAGTTCTCTCCCTTCTTCTCTCAGGCTTACGTAAAAATACTTAGAAAAAGTTATGGGTTTGAACCCTTTATGTACGAAATACCCTTTAAAAACCGTTTTGTGGTATTAATATATGTTGGGAAGGACAAAACTGCACTTCCAAAATTTAAAAGGAAAAAACACAATTTTTGGTACACAGGTGCGCGTCATGGAGGGGGCGTACACTAATGTAGTTTGGGCAATTTTTAGAAAATAGTTCTGTAAAAAAAAACAACAAAAATCACAAGTGCAAGTCCGCGTCCCTGGCGCATCGCGGAGGGGACACGGATTTGCTAGTGTTTTTGCATAAATTGTGCAATTTAATAATTTGACTCGGTTGCTATTAAATTGCGTCGAGACCATTTTCCGACTCGATTTTCTGCGTTGATCACAAATTCGGTCTCGAATTTCCGATTGGAGCTATGGAAGATGCGTTGCCTGCACGATGCATTTCAGGGGCGTTTTGATAATTTACTGGGTATTACATCATCTCCCCTTGGAATCATTTGTCCTCAAATGATGAGTAAAGGTCGGACAAGAACACGAATAACCCCAAAACTCATATCTTTCCTCACTCGGGAACACTCGAACTCTCACTATCCATCATCTATCTATCTCTGTCTTAGACGTGGGAATGGAATAAAACAATGCATCAACTAAATGAAAAGAAACGTTTGAAAATGCTAAGGATAAGAATATTTAGCTTCAATATCATTATCACTTGGCATAAATAGATGTGGGTATTTGAGTTTCATCGCTTCCTCAGCTTCCCACGTAGCTTTCTCAACAAATTGTTTCCTCCATAATACTTTAATGGAGGTTATCTCTTTATTCCTCAGCTTACGAGCTTGTAGGTCGAGGATATGGACTGGAATTTTTTTGTATGATAAGCTATCCTTCACACCTATACTCTCCATAGGAATTGCTAAGGCTGGATCTCCCAAACACTTCTTCGACATAGATACATGAAACACCGGGTGAACTCCATCTAGCTCGGAAGGCAAGTCTAGCTCATAAGCAACCTTCTAATCTTTTTTATATTTTGGTATGGTCCGATGTAACAGAGACTCAACTTCCCCTTCTTACCAAATATCATGAAACCCTTCATGGGTGACACTTTCAAGTACCCCCATTCATCCACCTCGAACTCCATGTATCTTCTTCTTATGTCCGTATATGATTTCTGGCGACTTTGGGCTGTGTTCGGCCTTTCCTTGATGACTTTTACCTTCTCCATAGATTGGTGTACGAGGTCAGTCCCAATTAATGCAGCTTCACCCACCTCGAACCAGCCAATCGAGGACTACATCTCCTCCCCTATAATGCCTCATACGGTGCCATCTGAGTGCTAGCGTGATAGCTATTATTGTACGCGAACTCAATCAATAGTAGATGATCATCCGAATTTCCGTTGAAGTCAATAACACATACCCTCAACATATCCTCCAAGGTCTAGATAGTGCCCTTTTCCTGCCATCTATTTGAGGGTGGAAAGCGGTACTCAAATTTACCTTCGTACTCAATCCCTTCTGGAAAGATCTCCAAAATTGAGAGGTGAATTGAGCCCCTTCGTCCGAGATGATTGTCAAGGGAACCCCATGCAACCTCACAATCTCTCAAATATAAAGTCGGGCATACTCCTCATCCGTATAAGTTGTCTTAACCATAAAAAGTAGGATGATTTAGTCATCCTGTCAACAATCACCCATATCGAATCATGTTGCTTTCTGGATCTTCGTAAGCCAGTAATAAAATCCATGCTGATCACCTCCCATTTCCATTTCGGAATTTTAAAGTTTTGAGCTAACCCACACAGTTTCTGATGTTCAACCTTAACCTGTTGGCAATCGGGACACTTGTAGATAAATTCAACAATGTCTTTCTTCATCCCATTCCACCAATAGACTTCCCTCAAGTCGTGGTACATCTTGATGGATCCAGGATGAATGGAATACCTCATGCTATGAGCCTCGGCATGATTCTGTCTCGAACACCATCAACATCAGGTACACACGATCTCCCTTGATATCTCAATACCCTATCTCCCCTTTTGGAGAAAACCACCACCCTTTGCTTGTGAATCGATTCTTTCAATTGGAGTAAGACAGCATCTTGTCTAGCTTTCCTTTCACCTCTGACACCAAAGATGAAGCAGAACCATTTTGAAAATTGACCTGCCTTCATTGTTCTCCTCAAGTTGCACTCCTAATCGAGCCAATCTATGCACCTCCTTGGTTAGTTCTTTCTTCCCCTCCTCCACATGAGCAGTGCTACCCATGGACATCCTGCTAAGAGCATTAGCAATAATGTTAGCCTTACCTGGGTGGTAGAGGATGGTCATGTCATAATCCTTGAGCAAGACCAGCCACCTCCTCTGCCGCAGGTTGAGCTCATTCTAGATGAACACTTACTGCAAGCTTTTGTGGTCAGTGAACACACCCATATGCACCCCATACAAATAGTGACGTCAGATTTTAAGTTCGACACCATTTCTTCCAACTCAAGGTCATGAGTCGGATAATTCTTCTCATGAACTTTAAGCTGTCTAGAAGCATAAACTATCACTTTCCCTTTCTGCATAAGCACACAGCCCAATCCAAATCTGGATACATCACAATATATCACGAAGTCACCCATTTCGTCTGGAAAAGTCAACACTAGTGTTGTAGTGAATCTAGTCTTCAATTCCTAAAATCTCTTCTCACATGCCTCAGACCATTGAAACTTGGCCTTCTTCTGAGTCAACTTTGTCAAGGGGGCTGATAAAGAAGATAAACACTCCACAAATCTGCGGTAGTACCCGGCCAAACCCAAGAAACTTCTTATTTCTGTTGGAGAAGTAGGTCTTGGCCAGTTCTTCACCGCTTTTTCTTTTGTGTATCCACCCGAATACCATCTCTCGAAACAACATGGCCTAAGAAAGCCACTGACTTGAGCCAAAACTCACACTTGGAGAATTTTGCATGCAACTCGTGATCTTTGGGTTTTTGAAAAACCACTCTAAGGTGATTAGCATGCTCCTCTTCATTTCTCGAATATAGCAGAATGTCATCAATAAACACGATCATGAACATATTAAGATATGGCCTGAATACCCTGTTTATCAAGTCCATGAAAGCTACTGGTGTATTTGTCAAGCCGAAGGACATGACCAAGAACTCAAAATGGCCATACCATTTCCTAAAGGTTGTCTTTGGAATATCGCTTTCCTTCACCTTTAACTAATGGTAACCCAATCTGAGGTCTATCTTGGAGAAATAAGTAGCACCCTAAAGCTGGTCAAAGAGATCATTGATTCTAGGAAGAGGGTACTTATTCTTTATGGTAACCTCATTCAACTGTCGGTAGTTTATACACATCCTTTAAGACCCATCTTTCTTACACACGAATAGGACAGGAGCACCCCAAGGTGAGACACTAGGCCTTATGAAACCTTTCTCTAACAAGTCTTTCAAT
>JAOTQR010059345.1:0-14017 GCA_025774065.1 Solanum ossicruentum | reverse complement strand
TTATCCGTAAAATTAGGTGGCGACTCTGTGTCTTTTCGAATTTCGAGAATTGATTTTTCTCAAATTAATTGAGTTTAAATCGATTTTTTTGATTTTCGAATTATTTTCTTTTCAAAAAGCTATTTTTTGGCATAACACCATGTTGTTGGGTACCACCTTGCTTCTACACTTGTTAGGTTCTGTACCCTGACAGTGAGTAGTATCTTCTCGTGATCATCCAAGGCTTCCTAGGAGACATGGAGAGGTAGTTGTTATCATCCGATAAACTCTCTTGTTTTTGTTTATTCGTTTTGTTTCACTTGAGAAGCAAGACACTTAGACTTATATTATTTTCTTTTGATTTTTGTTAAAATAGTGGCTTGCACATGTGATATCATGTTTTGGGATGATTTTAGATTAGGATTTTTGTTCCTTATGCTCGATCATTCCGTTTTATATTGTATTACCAATTTAGCTTCTGCATTTCATTAATTAGTCCTGTTTAGGTTGACTTGCCTTGGTTGGTTAAAGGTAAGTTCCATAACACTCGATTTTGGGTTATGACAATTTGGTATCAGAGCTCTAGGTTCATAGGTCTCATATGTGTACAAGCACAGACTAGTAGAATCTTGAAGATCGGTGCGAAAATGTTTGCTAGTTACTCTTTAGAGGCTATAAAAATTATTAGAAAAATTCTCTTTTACTTCTTTCAATTTAGTCATGCATGAGTTATTGTGTTAGTGTTGAGTGTCGCACATTCTTTTAACAGATGACCAAGACTAGAGCATTAACTTTTGATTTAACTGGTGACGCATCCCCCAGATCATTAATGAGACTCCATCTTGGAGTAAAGGTCGAGGTAGAGTTAGAAGACGAGGCAGAGCTAGAGGAACAACACCAGCATGAGATTATTAGAAGGGCCTTTCCTCTAAGCCTGAGCTGGAGGTTAGAGGAGATCAGATTTCTCCTGAGTATACAGCTACACCATTGTTACAAGATATATTGTTTAGGGTGTTAGGAGTGCTTGAGAGTATGGCTCAAAATGGTAGTGCGATAGGCACACTAGTGTAGCACATACTAGAGTGAGAGTTTAGGTTTTGGACCAGTCTCAGGTTCCAAGTATGCCGAGTCAGTTGGAGTAGCCATTTGTAACTCTTATTATGAAGTAGAACCAATACTAGTAGTTGAGGGTGCTCATGCGGTTGTTTTGATCGAGGATAAGCAAGGCTTCTATGAGAAGTTTAGAAATATAGGCTCACCACAATTTTAGGGTGGAGAGACTGAGGACTCTTGTGAGTTCTTGACTACATGCAGAGAATTACTAGAGTTTGTCAATTTAGCCAAATCACATGGTGATTGTTATATAACTCGTCAGGTCTATTGGGCAGGGACAAAGTGGTGGAGGACATATTTAGGATCCTCCCACTTGGGTCCCCTCCAGTAAGTTAGGAGACCTTCCATAGAGCCTTCTATGACTATTTTATTCCTTAAAGTGTAAGGGAGGAGAGTTGCCTATTATTCAAGAGCTTGAGATAGGGCGGAATATCAGTCACTAAGTGCGAGATTAGATTTTCCTAGCTAGCCATGCATGCTATAGTCATTATCCTAGAAGAGATATAGAAGGTTCACAGATTTATGAGAAAGCTGACATATTTTATCAGACAAATGATGTTTTGAGTGACTAAAGGGGGAGCTTCTTTCCAGTCTATGGTGAGTGTCGCTAAGGAGGTGGAGTTGTTAGAGAGAGAATATCTTGGATACCTTAAGTGGGCCCAATCATCATGTCCTTTCTCCTGTACCTCATCTAGAGGTCGAGATTCTCGTGGTAGGGGTGATTCATTCCATCATTGAGGAGTTCATGCATCCTTACCAGCTTTAAAGAGTGGTCTTTGTTCAACTCAAGTTCAGAGGTCTATGGGTCGAGGTAATTACAATATTGCTTTGGGTTCTTCACAGCCACAGTCCACTCTAACATCTTGCTTTAGGTATGGAGGTCCCTATTATATGAATCATCATTATCCACTCCAGACTTATTCAGGGCCACACCATTACTATTCGACAGCTCTAGTTGGGGATTCAAGACCTCCAACTAGAGACCCCGCCCCGCAGGCCAGGGGCCATGGTAGAGTATAGTCTAATAGGGGTGATTGTACCAGAGGTAGAAGAATGAGTAGTGTTATGACTCAGTCAGGTGGAGGTCAGGCAACTTGTTGTTATGTTTTTTCAGGGAGACCCAAGTAGAGACCTTAAAAGTAGTTATTATAAGTACTGTCCCAGTTTGTCATCAGCCTATATTTGTGTTATTTAATCCTAGTTCTATTTATTCGTATATGTTTACGTACTTATCTGCTAGGTTTAATTTGTTATGTGACCACATGCTTATACATGTACATATTTCTACCCTAGTACACGATTCCTTAATGGTGGATCAGGTTACCGATCTTGTCTTGTGTCTTTGATGGGTTATGATATGTGGATGAATAAGGTTATTTTGGATATAGTAGATTTTGTTGTTATTCTGGGTATGGATTGACTTTCGCCATATTGTTCTATTCTTGATTATTATGCTAAGACTGTTACTTTACCCGTACCAGGTAGCCTAAGGGTTGAATGGAAGGTTTCATGTGGTTCTTATCCTAGCAAGGTTATCTCATACATCAGGGTTCAAAAGCTAATTGTTAGAGGTTTTTTACCCTATTTGGACTTTATTTGTAATACTAGTGTCGATTTGTCTCTGATAGAGTCTATTGTTATGGTTCCTGAGTTTATGGATGTATTTCTTGCTGATCTTAATGGAGTTCCTCCTACCAAGGATATTGATTTTCTATTGATGTTGAGTTGGGCACCAAGCCAACTTCTATTCCTCTATATCACATGGCGCTGTTGAATTCAAGGAGCTGAAGGAATAGCTTTAAGATTCACTAAGTAAGATGTTCATTCAGCCTAGTGTATCCCAATAGGGTGCTCCAATTCTATTTGTAAAGAAGAAGGATGGGTGTATTAGGATGTGTATCAACCGTAGATAGTTAAACTAGGTGACTGTCAAGGATAAATACCCTCTCTTTTGGATTGATCACTTATTTGGACAGCTCCACAGTGTTGTGGTGTTCTCTAATATAGATTTGAGATTCGACTATCACTAGTCAAGTATTAGATCGTCCGATATTCTTAAGACTATTTTCAGATAAGGTTGACAACTATGAGTTTTTTAATTTGTCATTTGGATTGACCAATGCATATGCAACATTCATGGAGTTGATGAAATGGGTGTTTCGATCTTATTTGGACTATTTCATGATTGTATTTATTGATAATATATTGGTTTATTCCAAGATAGAGGCTGACCATGTTAGGCATTTGAGGATCATGCTTCAGAGGCTCATGGAGGAGAAGCTTTATGCTAAGTTCTCTAAGTGTGAAGTATGGCTCTTTTTGGTTCATTCTTGGGCAATGTGGTGTCCAAGGAGGGCATTAAGGTCAATTCGACAAAGGTTGAGGTTGTTAGAGGATGGACTAGGCCTATCTTCACCACCGAGATTCATAGTTTTATGGGTTTGGCTGGTTATTATAGATGCTTTATTCAGAGTTTCTCTTCTATAACAGCCCTGTTGACTTGTCTTACTCAAAACAATGAGGCATTTCATTAGTTATAGAGTGTGAGGAAAGCTTTTAAAAGCTCAAGGATTTGTTGGCTACTACCCCTATCCTGACCTTGCCTGAGGAGGTTTAAACTTTACTATATATTGTGATGCATCTAGGATTAGGTTAAGAGGTATGTTGACGCAAAAAGGGAAGCTGACTTCCTATGCCTCAAGGCAATTAAAGACTCGTGAGAAGTATTATCCTACCTATGACCTTGAGTTTGTAGAGGATGTCTTTTCTTTTTGAAGTTATGGAGACACTATTTGTTTGGGTTCATTGTGAGATATTCACCAATCACTATAGCTTATAGTATATCTTCATCTAGAAGGACTTGAATTTGAGGCATAAAAGATGGATTGACCTTCTAAAGGATTATGAATTGAGTATTCTATACCACCCAGTTTTGAGTAGGAGCACGTCTAGTATGGGCAGCCTTGCAGTAATTGAAATGACCCCAAAAGGTGCCCAAAAATATGCGTCAAAACCCGAAATCATAAATTTCCATATATCTCAAAATCTATACGTGATATCAAAAATCCAACTTCATATTCTTGATCAGCAGGTCAAATGGAGTGGGAAATGGGTCTAACCCTGATTTTAGAGCATAGAAATCGCAATTTCGTTTTCCCAAAATTTTGATTTTTAAAATCGATCCGGGATAGCGGTGCGACATGTAGCCATCGCAGACCTATGTAAATTTAGCCTATATGATAGGTCCGCGTCATGGACCAGATGCGGACCTGTGTATTTTGTTGCCAGTGATTTTTCTTATCTCGGTTCAAGGTTTTTGGGTCTTGGGCCTAAGCCTTCCCATGTGTGAAAATACTTATACTTAGTCACATTTCACCTTCATATCATACAAGACATTCGCCAATACTCTCTCAAACACTTAGAAAAATATTTCACGCTAAATTCAAGTGCCAAAACTTAATTCGGATATTAAGGTTTTCATTTAATCTTTAAGTCTCCATTTGAAATCTTCTTCAAGAAATTCTCCAAAGCTAAAGTATGTGGGTTTCAACTATTGGGTCCTTTCACCCATGGTTCCCAAGCTTCCTTTTACCTAGAATACAGGTTTCTAAGTTGATTTTACATATGGATTTTCTATTATGAATTTGACTATAAACTATGTTGGGGTTTTGTAAAAGTATTGTTGTTCATACATGTTTTGAGCTATGAATCTTATATCTATCTTGAGATTTGATGAAGGGTTTTTATGTATATTGTGTTGATGATATTACAAAGTGTTGGTGGGATGATTTACTTTAAGATTTCTTGCATATTTTACTCTTTAATTGCATGGTTTTACACTAGCATTGCACATCCACCAAATGTTTGATAAAATGTCCTGTTATGATTTCTTGAGGAATTGAAGTCCAATGCATGTCTTATGAGTTGAATGGCTTTATAACGATGAATAAAACATATGTATATAATATTTTTCTATATAGTGTTGGAATTTGACCATGCCCTACTCGGGGGGTTAAGAGCCCGATTAACCATATCAAGGGGTTTGTACCTTGATTACTAGTCAAGTGGGTTTATACCTTGATTACTAGTCAAGTGGGTTTGTACCTTGATAACCAGGTTGAGGGGTTTGTATCTCAATCATTAAGGGTGGTAGGGTGCTAGTATCCACTAACCAATCAAGGGATTTGTTCCTTAATAACCGGGTTGAGGGGTTTGTACCTTAATCACTCGGGTGGTAGGGTGCGGCTATCTACCAAACAATCAAGGGGTTTGTACCTTGATAAACAATGAACTCATTAATAATTGTCTCTTCTTACACATGTATTTTGTTTTATGTAAGCAAGATTTATTTAAGCATCTTCCATGGATGTCATATTGTTATATGCTACTCATTGCCTATGGTTATGCATTTTGACTATGTTGCTGATCTCTTGTTGCATTGCATCTTACATACTTAGTACATTCAAACATACTAACTCATACTCTATGCCTACATGATGTCACCATGTAGGAACCGGAGCCCCACTTGAGCATTTTCATCCACGTGGCTAGTTCGATTTCTCTCAAGCTAGTTGGTAAGTCGTCCATTCTAGGGACAACATCTATGATCTCATATTGTGTACTAAGACATTCTTTCTTTTATGTATGTATTGACTATGAGGGTAGCTCGAATTCTTGTCTTGGCCCCGCTCTTTCTATGTAGAGGAGGTGTTGTTAGACATGTTATATGTTGAGCCTTGACTCTCTCTTTTGATGTTTATATTATGGAAGCTTTCTTTTTGTCCCTTTTCCTTATTTCTAATTCCATTATGTTGTTTAATTGCTTTCGCAACCAATGATGTGTGATGATGTGTTAAGAGGCTTGTTTGGAGTCCCTTCAGGTTTCCCATTTGCCATGTCACGTCTAGGACCTAGGGTTGGGTCGTGACAAACTTGTAATCAGAGCACTAGGTTGTTAATAGTCCTCGGCATCCAATGCACCGCATTGATTAGTGTCTTGTTCATGGTTGTGTTGAGCACCATAACTATGAGCTAGAGGCTATGATAAATTTTAGGAAATGTTTCTCTTCTTCTTACTCTATTTCGTTCTATAGAAGTTGAGGTAAGGTTTTGCCCTTACTATTTATCTTTGCTATGCAAGATCATGCCTAACATAAGAGGAAAAAGAGCCCACATACTCGAGAAGCAACCAGCCCATTGTGAGCTTCGGGATGCTCTCACTTTGCTTGCCCATGTTGTGGCTAACAAAGTTAACCTAGGGGCCCAAGCCCCTCATGCTCCTACATCGGCATCTCGGGTGAGGGATTTCATGTTGATTAATCCTCCAGAATTTTATGGGTCAAAGGTGGATGAGGACTCTTAAGAGTTCATTGATGAGGTCTACAAGGTATTGGCTATCATGGGTGTTAGATCGAAAGAGAGAGCGGTGTTGGAGGCCTACTAACTCATAGGGGTAGCACAAGTATGGTTTAATTAATGGAATAAGGAGAAGGGAATCAATATTATGGTGCTTTGGGAGGATTTCAAGGTGGCTTTTCTTAATCGGTTCTTCCCTCTTGAGCTTAGAGAACCCAAATTGTTGGAGTTGATGAATTTGGGACAAGTGTCTATGAGTGTGAGAGAGTATTCCCTCAAGTTCAATCAACTCTCTAAATATGATCCCTACTTGGTTGTCGACCTAAGGTCTAGGATGAACAGGTTCGTGATGGGTGTATCCGACTTAGTGAGTGAGGAATATCAATCTGCTATGTTAATTATTAACATGGACTTGTCCCATTTGATGAACTATGTCAAACAAATGTAGGAGGAAAACTTGAGGAAGAGGAGGAGTAATGAGGCCAAGAGGGCCCGTCTTGAGGGAAATTTCAAAAGTCGAAAGGGTGGCCGGTTCCATCAAGGCCGAGGGTCTTCTTATGCTTCCAAAAAGGGGTTTGCCAATGACCTCCCAAGGGCCCAAGGTGTTGGTGGAGTGGCTCCTAATAATGTGTGTGCAAGATGTTGTAAGGCTTATGGGGACCCATGTTTGAAAGATACTAATGCATGTTATGGATGTGAGGAAGTGAGTCACAAAAAGGTTGACTTTCCTTGTAACTGCAACAAGGAGAAGGAGGTTTGTACATAAGATGCAAGTGCGGTTCCTTTGGGAATAGGTGGCCAACAAGGAGATGCCCCAAGGCACAATTGGTTTTATGCACTACAAGGGAGGTAAGGGATTGAGGAGGTCCCTGATGTTGTCATCGGTATGTTAAATATCTTTGATTTTGATATATATGCATTGACTGATCTGGGTGCCACTCTTTCTTTTGTTACCCCTTTCATTTCCAAAATGTTTCATGTTAAGCTCCAGTTGTTATGAGAGTCGTATAAGGTGTCTACTCTGTTGGTGCATCTATTGTTGCTAGAAAGGCTTATAGAAATTGTCATGTTTGCATTTTGCATAAAATATTGCCCTGTGATCTTGTTGAGTTTGATATGGTTGACTATGATGTCACTCTTGGGAGTGATTTATTGCATGCATATTATGCCTCTATTGATTGTAGAACTCGTACGGTCAAGTTCCAATTCCCAAATAAACCCATCCTACAGTAGGAGAATCATGATGTGATGGTCATGGGTAGCTTTGTCTCTTGCATTAAAGCCCGTACGCTGATCTCTAAGGGGTGTCTTCATCATCTTGTGAGGGTTAGGGATGTGGAATCCAGGGTCCTTCTTATAGAACCAGTTAATATTATAAATGAGTTCCTTGATGTCCTTCCTAATGACCTTCTCGGTGTTCTTCCCAAAAGGGAAATAGATTTTGGTATAGACCTCCTTCTTGATACTCAACCCATTTCTATTCCCCCTTATGGAATGGCCTTGGAGGAGCTTAAGGAGTTGAAGGAGCAATTGAGGGATTTGTTGGAGAAGGGCTTCATTAAGCCTAGCCAATCACCTTGGGGTGCACCAGTGTTGTTTGTGAAGAAGAAGGATGGGTCCCTTAGAATGTGTGTTGACTACCGAAAACTTAATAGGGTCACCATAAAGAATAAGTATCCTCTTCCAAGAATTTATGATTTGTTTGACCTACTTCAAGGGGTTAGTCACTTCTCCATGATTGATCTTCGGTCTGGGTATCATCAAGTGAAGGTAAAGGGGTGTAATATTCCCAAGACGGCTTTTCAGACTTGGTATGGGCATTATAAGTTTGTTGTGATGTCTTTTGGGTTGACCAATGCACCAGCTATCTTCATGGATCTTATGAATAGGGTCTTTAAACCCTACCTTGAATTGTTTGTTGTGGTTTTCATTGATGATATTTTGATCTATTCGCATAGTGAGGAGGAGCGTATGAGTCATTTAAGGGTAGTGTTACAAAGATTGAGGGAAGCGAAGTTGTATGCCAAGTATGAAAAATGTGAATTTTTGTTAAAGGAGGTTGCCTTCCTAGGCCATGTGGTGTCGGGGCATGGTATTAAGGTAGATCCTAAAAAGACAAATGTGATTAGAAATTGGCCTAGACCTTTGACTCCGTCGTATATCAGCAGCTTCTTGGACCTACCAGGTTACTATTGGAGGTTGGTGAATAGGTTCTCTTCTATTGCTTCTCCTATGACCAAGTTGACTTAAAAGCAAGCCAAATTTTAGTGGACCAATGCGTGCGAAATAGTTTCCACCATCTAAAGGTAAACTTGTGTCCGCTCCTATATTGTCACTACCGGAAGGGCTAAACATATTTGTTGTGTATTATGATTTCTTTAGAGTTGTTTTGGGTTGTGTGTTGATTCAAAATGGTAAGGTGATAGCCTATTCTAAGAAACTCAAAGTACATGAAAAGAATTATCCTACCAATGATCTTGAATTAGCTGCCGTGGTAATTGCTTTGAAATTTGGTGTCACTATTTGTATGGGATAAATATCATGTGTTCATCGATCATAAGAGTCTCCAATATGTCTTCTCTCAAAAAGACATCAACTTGAGACAAAGAAGGTGGTTAGAGTTTCTTAAGGATTATGATATGAGTGTGCATTATTATCCCGGTAAGGCTAATATGGTGACCGATGCATTGAGTAGGGTGTCCATGGATAGCCTAGCCCATGTTGATGATGGTAACACAGGGATAGATAGGGAGGTTCATCGGTTGGCTCGATTGGGAGTTACGTTGGAAGAGGTGGATAATTGTGGTGTTGTTGTTGTTGATGGTTTTAAATACTCGTTGGTTGAGGAGGTGAAAGCTAAGCAAGATCTTGATCCCGCTTTGTTAGAATTAAAAGCATTGGTAAAAGATGGTAAGGTGGAGGTTTTCTCCCAAGGGGGAGATGGTATCTTTAGATACCAAGGTAGGTTATGTGTGCCTTGTGGTGATGGCTTGAGAGAAAAGATTCTTGATGAGGCTCATGGTTCTTCCTATTCTATTCACTCCAGTTCTACTAAGATGTATAGAGATATGAGAGAGGTGTATTAGTAGGGAGGTATGAAGAGAGACATCGCAAATTTTTTTCCGGTTGTCATAGTTGTCAATAAATCAAAGTCGAACACCAAAGACCGGGTGGCCTAGCATAGGACTTAGAGATTCCTATTTGGAAGTTGGAGGAGATTAATATGGATTTTGTGGTTAGGTTGCTCAAGACTAGAAAGGGTTTTGATTCCATTTGGGTTGTGGTCGATAGGATGACAAAATCAGCTCACTGTCTATCGATCAAGACCACATATGGGGCTAAAGATTAACAAAGGTTGTACATTCATGACTTGGTGAGTTTTCATAGGGTATCTTTGTCCATTATATAGGATCTTGGTGCTCAATTTACTTCACATTTTTGAAGGTCCTTTCAAAGGGGTCTTGGTACAAGAGTTAAACTTAGTATGGCCTTTCACCCTTAAACGGATATCCAAGCCGAAAGAACTATTCAAACACTTAAAGATATGCCTAGGGTTTGTGTATTGGAGCTCAAGGATAGTTGGGATGATCATCTTCCATTGATTGAGTTTGCCTATAACAATAGTTATCATTCTAGCATCATTATGGCCCCTTTTGAGGCTCTCTATGGTAGATGTTGTAGGTCATCGGTTAGGTGGTTTGAAATTGAAAGGTGGCTTTGTTGGGACCAGATCTGGTTAAGGAGGCTCTTGAGAAGGTTAGTATGATTAGAGAAAGGTTAAAGACGGCCCAAAGTCGCAAAAAGTCCTATGCCGATGTGAGGAGAATGGATCTTGAATTCAAAGTAGGTGACTGGCTCTATTTGAAGGTGTCACCAATGAAGAGTGTGGTTCATTTGGTAAGAAGGGAAAGTTGAGTCTAAAATATGTGAGTCCTTATAAGGTAATAAGGAGGATTGGCAAGGTAGTTTATGAGTTGGAATTGCCTAGCTAGTGAGATGGATTTGATTTATCCGGTCTTTCATGTACCCATATTGAGGAAATGTGTGGGAGACCCTAATGCTATTATGCCTCTTGATGTTCTGGGTCTTGCTCAAGACAATTTGACTTATGAAGAGGTTCTGGTTAAGATTTTGGAATGACAAGTGAAGAGGTTATGGAACAAGGATGTGACTTCCGTTAAGGTCCTTCGGAGGAACCAACAAGTTAAAAGTGCTATTTGGGAGGCCGAAGCGGACATGCAAAAGCGATATCCTTACCTTTTCCACTCCACTTAAGCCTAAGGTATTAATCTAAGTCCCCTATGTGATTTTAAGTCCTAAAGTTTAGCCCTCATGTCATTGGATGCATTCATGTTTAAATTAACAAGTTCATGATGATTTTACACTTATGTTGAGATTTATTTTTGAAGTTATGTTTAAGTGCATTGTTGCATCCTTATCTGGGATGAAATTGTCATGTTTACGTCTCTCATATACCTTTATTTGACATTCAGGGATGAATGTTCCCAAGGGGAAAATATTGAAACGAGCCCAAAATATGCCCCAACATGTGCCTTGAAAGTGCTCGGAATCATAATTTCCATATATCTCAAAATCCATGCATTGCTTTGAAAAATCCGACTTCATATTCTTGATTAGTGGGTAAAACTGAGTGGGAAATAGGTCTAACCCTGATTTTAGAGTAAACGAATCACAATGTCATTTTCCCAAAATTTTTATTTCCAAATTTGATCAGCGACGGTGCTGCGACGTGCAGCCATCGCGGACCTATGTAAAATTTGCCTTTACAACAGATCCACATCATGGACCAGACGCGAACCTGTATATTTTTTTGCCAATAATTTTTAATCTTGGTCCAAGGGTTTTGGATCTTGGGCCTAAGCTTTCCCAATCATGAAAATACCTATACTTAGCCATATATCACCTTCATATCATACAAGACATTCCTCAATAATTTCTCAAACACATAGACAAATATTTTACCCTTAATTCAAGTCCCAAAACTCAATCAAGATCATAAAGTTTTCATTCAAGCTTCAAGTCTCCTTTTCAAATCTTCTTCAAGAAATTCTCCTAAGCTAAGGTATGTGGATTTCAACCATTGGGTCCTTTCACCCATGGTGCCCAGACTTCCTTTTTACCTAAAATACATGTTTATAAGTTGGTTTTACATATGGGTTTTCTATTATGAATTTGAGTGGGAAATGAGTCTAAACCCGACTTTAGAGCAACCTTATCCAAATTTGAAAATCATAAAATGCAATATCCAGTGAGGTATTTGCGCCCCTGTCACGACACACCTTGGGCACGCCTCTGTGTATTTTTGTGCCAGTTTTTTTATCTCGGTCCAAGGCTCTTTGTCTTGGGCCTAAGTCTTCCTATGCGTGCAAATACCTATACTTAGTCATATTTTACATTCATATCATTCAAGACATTCCCAAATACTCTCAAACACTTGGACTAATATTTCACCCAAAGTTCAAGTGTCAAATCCCTTTTCGGATCTTCAGGATTTCACTCAAGCTTCAAGTCTGCATTTCCAATCTTCATCAAGAAATTCTCCAAAGCTAAGATATTTAGGTTTTAACCATTGGGTCCTTTCACCCATGGTGCCCAAGCTTCCTTTTTACATAAATCTCATGTTTCTAAGTTGACTTACTTATGAGTCTTACTTAATATGAATTTGACTATGAACTATGTTGGGGTTTCATAAAAGTGTGACTATTTAAGCATGTTTTGAGCCATGAATATTTGATCTATCTTAAGACTTGATGAAAGGTTTGATGTATATTGTATGAAAGTATTACCAAGTGTTGGTAGGTGGAATTACATTAAGTTTTCTTGCATTATTTCTCCCTTGAATTGCATGGTTTTACACTAGCATTACATACCTATCAAGTATTTGATAAAATATCCGTATTATATTTCTTGAATTATTGAAGGACTAATGCTTGGCATATGAGTTAAGTGACTTTATGATGATGAAAGGATGGTATAAATGTGATAATTTCATGAGAAGTGTCTATTCTATCAGGAGTTGACCATAGCCAATTGAGGGATAGTGCCTCAATCACCTCGGATGGGGGTGGTAAGCCATCAACCAATTGATGGGGTTGGTACCTCAATCACATTCGTGGAAGGTAGTCATGTTCATCAACTAATTGAGGTGTTGGGACCTTAATCACCTCGGATGAGGGTGGTAAGCCATCAGCCAATTGAGGGGTTGGTACCTTAATCAGTTCCGGTAGAGGGTGGTCATGTTTGTCAACCAATTAAGGGGTTGGTACCTCAATCACTACTAAGGGGTGGTCTACCTTGGATTCCAAGTACTAAGTTGCTTGGTTTGCGATAATGGTCTCCGACCATACATGTAATATGTTCTATATAAGCATGATTACTTCAAGCATCACTCATGCATGCCATATTGCTATATGCTCATTTATTGCCAAACTATACATTTTGATTAAGTTGCCTATCTGTTGTTGCATTGCATTGTACATACTTAGTACATTGAAATGTACTAACGCATACTCTATGCTTACATGATGTTACCATGTAGAAATCGGAGCTCTACTTGATCATCCTCCTCTTCCACGTGGCTAGTACAACTACTCTCAAGCAAGTTGGTGAGTCCTCAACTTCAGGGACAATGTCTTTGATCTTATGCTATGTATAAAGACTCTCCTTTCTTTTATTGTATGCGTTGGCTATGAAGGTAAGCCTAGTTGCTTGTCTTGTCCCCCTTAAGTTTTATATTTAGAGGAGTTGTTAGACAAGTTATGTAATGATGCAATGAGCTTTCACTCTTTGATGTTTATTATATAAAAGATGTCCCTTAGCCCCATATTACCCTTTTTCAAATCTATTGTTGTTATTTTATTTCTTCCGCGACCAACAATGTGTAATGATATATTAAGAGGCTTGATTGGGGTCCCTTCGGGTTCTTAATTTGTTGTATCACATCTAGGCCCCAGGCTTGGGTCGTGACAAACTTGGTATCAAAGCACTAGGGTGTTAATGGTCCTCGACATCCAACACACCACATTGATTAGAGTCTTATTCATGGTTGTGTTGTGCACCACAACTATGAGTAAGAGGCTATCAGACGTTTTAAGAAATGTTTCTTTTCTTCTTACTCTATGTTGTGCTATAGAAGTTAGGTAAGGTTCCCCCCTCTAACAAATATTCTTTGCTATACTACATCATGCCTAACACAAGAAGAAGAAGAGTCTGCACACCTGAGGAACAATCGGCTCATGGAGAGCTCTGGGATGCTCTCACCTTGCTAGCTCAAGTTGTGCCTAATCAACCAAATCAAGGGGCCCAAGCCCCTCATAGTCCTACTCCGGCATCTCTTGTAAGAGACTATATAAGGATGAACCCACTGGAGATCAATCGGTCTAAAGTGGATGAGGACCCTCAAGATTTTATTAATGAGGTATACAAAGTGTTGGCTTTCATGGGTGTGAGGTCCTAAAATAAGCGTAGTTGGCGGCCTACCAACTCATAAACTCAATAGAAGGAAGAGAAGGGGAACAACAATTTGGTTTTATGGAGGAGTTTACGGTGG
>JAOTQR010059323.1:0-14019 GCA_025774065.1 Solanum ossicruentum | reverse complement strand
TGAGTTTATAGGTAAGTAGTCCGAAGTAAGTGGGTCACAGCGGGACATTTTGACATCTTGATATGGGAGCACAGGGACGGCGGTGCGTAACGCCTGTAGCTCACCCATTCTATGAAGTGAATACAGAGCCGGCTACACGTAACGCCTGCATTTCACTTACACTATACTTGTCCTCTGATGTGGGTACAGGGACGGCGACACGTAACGCCTGTATCCCAATTATTCTCTCTCTATTTCGTGACGTGATTATAGGGACGGCGGAGCGTAACGCATATAGCTCATCTCTAATACAGATGAGATTTGTGACAGGTCCGTTTCGTTATGCATGGTTGATTTCTTATCTAATTGAGTGTTCTAATTTTGCACTTGATTTGATTATTCTATTTCTATTGTAGATTGTTACTGTCATTCAGGTTCGCACTTACTGCTTTACATACTCGGTACCTATCCGTACTGACCCCCCTTGTGCGAGGCTGCGTTTCATGCCCGCAGGTTCCGACGTACAGGAGAATGAACCTGCAAGTTAGGATCCATTATCTACCGGCGCTGCGCTCCTTTACTTCAGGGGCAATCAATTGGGTATATGCGCCTGGATTTGTACTTTTCGTTACTTTGTTTTCTTTTAGTACTTTCGAGGGTACGGCGGGGCCCTGTCCTATCATATGTTTCATTTTTTTATGCAGAGGTCGGTGGACACGAGTGGGTGACAAGTCTAGGGTGTGATGTGATTGTACATGTTTGAAACTTTATTAGGCGGCAGGACCACAGCGGAGACCTTGTCGGCCCGCGTTGATATGTATATATATATATATATATATATATATATATATATGTGTGTGTGTGTGTGTGTGTGTGTGTGTGTGTGTTTGTCATTGTATTCTGGGTGCTGCTGCAGGTGCGGATAGTCAGTAAAACAGGGGAAACTCTGCTGAAATTTCGGTAGAGTTTGTATACTTATGGATGAGACTTGTGGTTGAACGTTGGTCTAGGTGTCCAATTGGTACTAGTCATGGCCCCGGGGTTGGGTCGTGACACATAGTCCGTATCTACATTACTTGGTCCAACACCGAAAACACTAGAAATTTCTTTATAACTCCTCAATATGACTTGTAAAGTGAACTACGAGTCATAAAGTGGTCTCGTGTAGGTGAAATCTAAATCTTTTTGCTTTCATCAAATGGTGGAAACTCTACGGAACCAACTCTACAACTCACTGATAGCTCTACGACTCATAGAGATTTTTCTCGTAAGTCTACAAAAACTAGAAAAAGTCTACAATCTTCCCAAAATTGTTTCAACTTGCTTTTCCTGCAAAAAAAAATATAAAGACATATAAAAATCATAAATGTCGCATTGAGAACACACAAACTCTCAAGTTTGAGGCATCAAATGTATTGTATTTTGACAGTAAATCAAACTAATAAAGTAAAATCAGATAATCCATAATTATTGGAAAGTTTACATGCATGTATTAATTAATCCTTTCATTTGGAATGATTTTTAACAATGGAGAATATTAGAACTCACATAATTCTTACTTACTGAATAATGGGCAATGAATGGATAACGGTTAATTAATAAGATTCTATGTGATCCCTCTCATCTAATCAATCAAATTGGATCAAGGGGTGGTTATACTAGAATAAAAGGTAAGTGTTAGTAATGCAACACCGTGGGGATGGATCAAAATCACATAGTGAAATTTACCTCTCGCCTGGATCAAAGGGTTTGGTAAACATAATGTACCAGATTCACATGCTACAGACTAGAAAAATTATAATTATCTGGCTATACTGAGTTAGGAATTCATAGGAAACACAATATCTTAGTTACTTCTCTCACTAAATTCATAACACTTGCTTCTACTTTAGGTTTACTTACTGCATTTGCACCCTCCATCGGAAGATAGTAGCTTAATTCAATAGAATAGCTCGTAATTACTCCAGGTCTAGAGCATATTCCCTATGGTTTCGATCCTAACCTTGATTAAGTTATATATTTTCATAACGACCACTTATACCGTCAAAGGGTGGGGTCTAGTTTGGGCGACATCAGTTATGTCGAAAATTGAGTAAGTGGCGATCCTATTGATAAAATGAGATGAAATCATCAGAATTGAAATAATTCTGGATATCATTATTATAATATAAGAATTGAGATATTTTTTGGATAGTGTTTTGAATAATTAATGATGATTGCAATAAATTTGAGATTTATGAGCCTATTTGGGTATTTGTGGAGTCCGTTTCATTGACATCTTGATTATTGATGAAATAGTGATGATATGAGATATAATGATAGCTTTGTGGTGTTGCTTGTTACATATGGTATAGCCCATCTGATGTGATGGTTGTTATACACATATGTTGTTATCTATATTGTTATTACATATATTCTTGAAAGGATGCATTAGTATGCACATATCTCATAATTCATTAGTCGCTTAAGTATGCGCATATCTCCTAATTGACTAGTTGTATTGATATGCACGTATCTTATACATGACTGGGTTCATTAGCACACACAAATCTTACTTTTGAATGGATGCATTAGTATGCACACACCTTTTTATTGATTGGTTGCATTGGTATGCATACTTCATACTTACATTGTGACATCGGTATGTACCCTGTATACTTATATTGTGGCATTGGCATGCTCACTTCATATTACATTTGTACTACCTAAGATGATGTGGTACTTGAGACATTTTGGTGTAAGGCTTACGACGCCTTGAGCGATATCAGTATAAGGCCCACGACACCTTGAATTATATCAATATAAGGCATGCGACGTCGTGATACACCTCATGTGGAAAGTTTGGTGGAGATTTCATAGTAATTGAGATACTTTTGAAAAACCATGGGTATATCTTGGAACATGTGAGGTACAATATTTCTCGACACTCTTGACTATTGGTAAAATTCCTATAAATTGAGACATGATGATAGTTCATAATATTAGTCGTAGAACGTGTTGTTATTGTCTCTAATCCTATGTCATTATTCACTTATATTCTTATCATGATGCTATTAACATTGATAATGTAGCATTGACATGCATTCATTATATTTTTTACATGTGTATTGAGCTCTACGATAGTCTTAATTTCACCTTATATGTATACATATGTGTACATATGTATAAATGTATATATGTATACATATGTATCTATGTATATATGTATACATATGTATGTATGTATATATATGTATATGTATGTATATATGTATATATATGTATATGTATGTATCTTCTGTAGTAATTTTGGGAGTAATCTGTTCCGCAATATCTTTTTTAATATGGTCCAGATAGGCGTTGAATAATTCATCTTGTGTTAATAATCCACCCTTTTTAATTTGAATTTTTCTAGTAATCTTGGCAAAATGACTTTCCTCTACAGTAGTGATTTCTGGTGTAATCTTGCCATATTTAGTAATGGTAGTCTGAATATTATCTAATAATTCTTGACCAATTAATTTACCATCTGGTCCTTTAGTAATTAATTTGGGCCAGATCTTTGAATGATATATATATATATATATATATGTGTGTGTGTGCGTGTGTGTGTGTGTGTGTGTGTGTGTGTGTGTGTATATGTGTGTGTGTGTGTGTGTGTGTGTGTGTGTGTGTATGTATATATATTTTTGATGCCTCAGTAGGCTTCAGCTTAAGGCCTAAGATGTGTTGAGTTATTTCAGTGCATGACCTACAACATCCTCGGGTTGTATCTTGTAGCTTCAGCTTAATAGATGTGTACATTGGCCCTGCAATGGTCGTAATTCCCCCTCATACATAGCCTGCGACGCCATTGTATTCATGTGTTACATTGCATTGGATCTTTGATTGTATTTACTATCTTTATCTATTTCTATTAATGTTTATAATATGTACTAGCCCCTTTGATGTAGGTCATAGGATTCTTCGTTGTTACATACTTGGTCGATTTCTCTTACCTAGTCGGTTGAATCTACTAGGTACATTTTGGTGTACTCACCCTTATTTTGATTCCTCCCCATAGATCAAGCACAGGGACCCATACAATGTAGTTGATTTACTCTAACAGATCTTTCTTCGATCATCCAGATCTTGGTGGTCAGGCTCACACTTTGAGTCACCATCGATCTTTGTGTCTTTTATTATTACTTTTTTTCAAACATAGTATCAAATATTAGCAACTTTGTATTCCATTTGAGACAGTTGTATTTACTCTTGATACTACTTTAGATACTCTTGTACCTATGATGCCAGGTTTTAGGATTTCATATGTTATGGTGTGATTGTTTCCATTTTACGTTATTTTCTTATTTTTGATCCGATTCTAGGGCGTGACGTATATGCTCAGTACCTGTCAAAAGGTGTACGGTAGTGCAGAATACATCCCAACAACTCCTTCTCCATAGAATACTATATTTTCAAAAGCTGCACAGGCTGCAGTGATGATGAATTTTGTGTACCAAAGAAAAGAACAGAAGCATATACACGTCCCATTATGTAACAAAAATGTAATTAGTTTTAGTATTAAGAATCGAAAGTATTTAATAAATAGTCTTCAATGTGTATGTAATGACCCTGACATTTTTTGGCATTTTTGATAAAATTACTATTTTACCCCTTTTTATAGTTGCCCCGAGTCCCACTTGATTTGTTGAGAAAGCGAGTTTTTGAAAATTTGGTGAAGTTTTGATCTTTTGCTAAAGGGTTGAGTTTTGAAGGCTTAACTTAATTTTTAATTTTGGTATCATTTGGACTTTTCAAATCTCAAATAGAATTTCATCGATTCCATTAATTCTGAAATGTGAAAATTGGTCAAGGATAATTGTCGAAATAAGATTTTGAGTTGATAAATAGATTTGATGTCTAAAGTTTGAAATTGAGTTTAAACTTGATCAAGGTTTGACTTTAGTCAATATTTTGAGTTCGAGTGCTCGATTGGATTTCAAATGGTTTCATTGGTTCCGAGAAGTGAATTTAGCTTTAAAATGAGCTTTGATATAATTTTTGAGTGTTTCGAAATCATTTCGGTATTTCTAGCATCTTAAGTTGTCCTAAGTTTTTCTAATCATATTTCAGGTCAAGGAGAATCTATATTCAAATTTTGGCAATTCTACTGTGTTTGAAACGTCAAATTTTGGAGGATAACATATATGCTTTGTGTATATGGGTTCCAAATGAATACTGAGGGTCCATTTAGAATTTGAACCATTTTTCTGATTGCTTAGATTTGGTGTCATGGCCCTTCTTTGTGTTTGTGCACATCATTACCATGTTGGCGAAGGTGTGCATCCAAGTGAACCACACTCACAAAGATTGAGCCCTGAACGTGGAGGGTCAATCAAGTTGACCTCCGCATTCGAGGATGCTTGAGTTACATTTACAGAAGCCTGCTAACCTTTGACGTCTGCATTCACAAGCCTAAGCTTTGCGATTATTGAGGGTAATTTGGACGCCTAAATAGTTACTTGCCTAAATGAAAGTTGGTAGTTTATTTCCTCCATTTTTGATCCTTGGAGCTCATAAGGGGGTGTTTCCAAGATGAATACATTAGGTAAGAAATGTTGAGCTAAAATTTTCATTGCCCATTATTGTTTTTTATTTTAATATCAAATTGGGGATTTTGAATTGAAAATTTTGGGATTTGTTTATAAACCTAAACTTTGCTTAAATTATTGTTGTTTGTTTTTTTTAATCCTATTTTTAAATTGTTTTTCGTAAACAGATTTTAATACTTCAAGGAATATTTTCATGAAAAAATTTTAAAATTTCAATCCCAATTTTCAATATTGGACTTTTGTACAATTTTTCCCTTTTCCCTAGATTTCATTATTTATGGCATCATCAAACATGGATTTGATTGTTTAATGTTATTTGAATAGATCGTGTTGTTTCGGATAAAAATCAAAATATAAAAATTTATATTGTTGGATTGACTCCTTGACTTTATCGAGGGTAGTAAATTTCTAAACTATTTTTGGAGGAGAAACTATGCATTTTTGAAAACATTATTGAGTTTATTTCAACCTTGTATTTCTCTTCTTTATATATTGGGGAATAATGGAGATTTTAAGTGGGTGAATTATTCATGAAATGATGTAATATATGTTATGGTTTAATGAATAGCTATATGATAGAATGTGATATCTTGACATATGATGTAGTATATGATTGATGATGCTATTTTTAATTTTGTGAAATGTTGATTGATGATATTGATCCCTATATTGAGATAATTAATCTATTAGATCTCTATGATGAAACTTGGGAATTGCTAATATGGATCAAGTATTGAATAATAATAAATGTTAATGATTGAAATGATTATTGAGGCATGATATATGCAATTTTGATATAAGTGTTGTATAATATTTGTATTATGATGAAATTATTAGAAAGAATACCAATGAAAACATTGAATTATTATTTTCAAACAACAACAATAATGTGATATTAGAACATTTGGGAAATGATATGATGTTATTATTGAATGATTCAATTGATGATGATTCTATTGATGAATGAATGATGAGATTGATTTCTTGATTATTGTATATATGAATTGTGTAGACTCTTTGCATACTTTCATGCTTATGTAAAATTAATTATTATATTGAAATAAAACATTGATTGTGTCCCACTATTGATGAAAAGCTAATGGGAAATTGTTTCGGCTAGATTGAGTATGAGCTTGAGAATTTGGGACGAGGTTTTTTCTAGTCGGTGATTATTATTGAGGTCTCTTCCAATAGTCGAGGTTTGTTCTAGTGAATAGAGTGATTGTCGATGTCCTTTTAGGTAGTGTATCGATTGCCAAGGTCTTTTTTGGTGGTCGAGGTATCTTTTGTCGATGATGATTGATACATGGTCCATATGTGGTCTCTATGTTTCCAATTTGATTACATCAATGGTTATGTATAATAGCACAAATATGCATCTTCATTACTTGAAATAGCATTGAATCATATGCACTTTGTTACATCCCATTTCATTTTTATTCATTATGTTAATGAGGATATTTGTATAAAGTGTGATAGATGACTAATTTATACATGTCAATTTTTAAAAACTATTTGTAATTATATTGTATACTTATATCGTGAATATGTATATTATGTATGATGGCTTTCCTGAGTGATGGTTTTAGTTATGGAGGTTTGTTTGTATAGAAGGAGTATCTGTGTTCTTTATTCTCTACTTGAGTGATTTTATCTCATTAAATTATTCTGGCTCGCAAGGCTGCAATTTTACAAATTCATGCCTGAGAAGTGCCATTTTCAATAGCTAATGTTTCACAACTAATGTTTATTTACTAATCGCATTATCAGGTTTAAGTCTTGCAGGAACATAAGCAATACGTAAAACTTTTTCTTACCAGCGAACTAGGACATAGTCTGAAGAGGAATGTCAAAATCTTTGGACACAAGCTGAGAAGCGACTTCCACCAAAATTCAACTACACTCTGTTCAGAAGCTAAAGTATCTGGGCATTTCTTGGATACATTAGTTTCAGTTTTGCATCTGAGTGATCTCATCTCTCATGAGAAGCAATCTTCCTTTCCGAGTGAAAATGTACCAAGAGCTTTAAAAATGTAAGTTCTTACATATGGGTGTGAAGTACACCATATTCATGACTAATTGGTTGCAAACCTCTTTTCATGATCAATTTATTTTTCTCTCTGCCCAATCAAAAGTTATCTTAGCATAATAAGATTTATTTTTTTAATCAATTGAGTCCAATTACATGCAATCTGCTTCTCATGTTAGGGATATGTAGGTAAGCTCAGTATTGAAAACTCGATTGTACTCCAATCTTCTTTCATTCTGTCATCGAACTTTTTGGTCTCTCTATAATTTGACTTCGATAAAGCTTATGAACTCTTTCATAATCGTCTATTAAATAAAGCACCTTGAACTACTAGTGGCATGAATTATGATGTAGCTGTGATTTGTAGGAAACTCAACACTAGGATTCAACCATAATTTCCAAAAGTTAGTACCATATCCCCTTTAAAAGATGAAGATGTGGTAACCTAAAATTGTATTTGTCAAATTTCTTTGTCCAGGGTCTGTTTCCTCGACCCTATACAAAAAAAAGAGAAAACTGTTGACATCCAATTTATACCCTCCACAATATAATTAATTGTTGAGCTTCTTCAATTTTCAACAATTTGAAATAATTATATCTTTGAAAAGTTCAAAAAATAATTATTTGAAGTTATTTTTAGTGTTAATCTGTTAATTTTTAAAATTACATGTATTCATCATAAATATATTTCTTTATATACTTTTGTATAACTATGTATTTTATTATTATTTTTTATTATCATTAAAAAATTATTTTAAAAGATTTTATTTTCAATAATTATTTTACTTTGATTCAAAATTATTTTAGAATTAATGTTAATGATTAAGTTAATTGTTTCACTTTGATAATTTTAAGAAGCTTTTTAATTAATTTACATTAATTTATCTTGTGGCCAAATTAATCAACTAATCCAATTTGAATACCTTTTAAATCCTAAATCGGCCGTGATTGTAATTTTGAAATGACCAAATCCCAAATTTAGTTCCCACCTCTTCAACCCTTTTTTCAGATGTTCCTTGGGCCCATTTTGGAACCTAAATCTTTACCCAAATTCCGAACACCCCACCCAATCCTCCTCATATCCACAACATATAGAATACATTATATATATATGTACTCCTTCAACAACCTCATCCCTTTCCTTTCCCCTTTTTCCCTTTTTGTCTTGGCTCATGTGGCCTTCATGCATCATCCCCTTCATCAGTTTCATGTGCAACGTAGAGCATCTCCAGCGCGACCTAGTGAATAGCACCATCGATGTACAATAGCCATAAATAACACCAACGTCCAACACCCGATACAAACAGGTGTCATCATCTCCCTTCTCATTCGTGCTCGCCCTTGAAGCGGACGAATGAGATTAATTTGTCAAATTATTATATGATTTCCACTATGGGAATTTGGATAAAGTTTTGAGTATGAATTGGAGAATATTCCCTCACAAATTCGTCCAGTTTCCCCCAATTAGACCTATTTTTCCTCTCTATATAGATCCCTTTCATTCGTGGAAGGGTTAAACTTTTTCTCCTAAAAAAATAATACACTATTTTTGCTTTTTGGATTCCATGACTTTTTAAAAAAAATTGAAGATCTTTTTTGCTTGCTTCTAAATTCGTGGTGATCAGCTATTTCTTTGTCAAGCTCATCATTTTTAGTTCACTTCTCCTTTAAAGGTAATTTTTTGTTACTTTTGCATCTTCTATGAATGATTTTGCTGAGCTGCAATATCCTCTTTGGAGCATATTGAAAATCCTGATCACTTTTACTTCATATGTGCGATTTTTTACTTCTTTTGCTTGAGATATATTAGAGTGCTTTGTATGGGTTTTGTCTATCTGTTTAAGTTTTTTAAGATGTCTCTATATTCAAGGACAACTGTCTTTGCATTTGTTGTTTACATCTAATGACTTAGCTACTGTTGCACTAGACTTGCATTAAGGACTTATTTATTGAAAATCTTTTATAATTAATTCATAATTGATTCTCAATTATTGTAAGACTATGCTAGTTTAAACCTTTCTTATTTGTAAAGGGACTAAATTAGTCGAGTGCATTATATTGGATAATGACTTTCATGTATCTCAAAATTTGACTTTTAGTTGTTTAATATTGCTTAGCCACTGTGTCTGTATTACTTCAACCTTCTTAAAATGAGTTTATAGTGATGAAATAATGTAAAACATTCTACTTTAGTCTTATATATTTGAATCGGTGATTTTCTCTCTTCCTCGTGAATCCTCTGTTTCAAGGATGAATTAGTTTTCCTACTCTATTATATATGTTGATTTTATGTTGATACCTAGCCTTATATATGGCAAATTAGTTGAGTCTTTTTTGTGAGTACTTTCCTGCATATTATTTTTGAGTATTTTTTCCATAATTCTCTTTGAAATGGTCTTAGGTTTTATGTATTAGAATTGCAATTTGCCTTTATCTGCTGATAAATTTGTTATGCTAAAATATGTCGGCCTCGTGAGTAAGACATATTTGGCTTTATCTTTTCATTGAATAGAATTGTGTATAACATCAGTCTTTCCGTATTCAGAGTATAAAAACAGTAGGATTAATAGCCTCTTTTTCTTCCTTCCTTCCCATTATTTAGAGAATAGTATATTAAACGTTTCAGACTTGATTAGGTTGAGAGCAACATATCTTCTTTTTATCCTCAAATTCATGTTTTGTGTGGTATTTCCCTTAAATATTGACAAGTGAATGTTAGTAGAAGTGTTTTTATCCACTTGATTTTAAGATTAGATATGTCCAGTTTCTTCTTATTGTGATTCAACTACACTTTGCTATTTTCATGTTTTTGTCCATCATTGAGCTTCTATCGAACCATCTTTAAAAGTATCAAATAAAGTAGTAGCTTTGTATAGCTCATATTATTTTGAAAAAGTATACAAAGCTAGACTCACACTTTTGAAACCACATAAAAGGAATATCCTAGCAAGTTAATCAAGCCAATGGTGCAGTGATAGTAGAAAACCCCTTGACAAACTGTTTATTTTACCCAGCTAAGCCAACAAAACTCCAAACCTCAGTAACAGAAGAGGGCCTAACCCAATAATGGATGGCCTCAATATTTGTCGAATCTACCATAATACCATCCTTGGACAGCACGTGCCCTAGAAATGCCATGGACACTAACCAAAACTTACATTTAGAAAACTTAGAATACAACCAGTAATTGCACAGTGTCTAGAGTACCAGCCTCAGGTGTCGGGAATGCTACTCATGACTCCAAGAATATACTAGGATATCATCAATAACACTATCACAAGTGAGTCCAGAAATGGTTCGAATACACACATCATCAGATCCATGAAGGTTGCTAAAGCATTAGTTAATCCGAATGACAAAACAAAGAACTCAAAATGGTCATAAGGAATCTGGAAGGCAATCTTAGGAAAATCTGCTACCCTGATTCTCAACTGATGGTAGCTTGACCTCAAACGGATCTTCGAAAACACTGCAGCTCCCTCTAACTGGCCAAAGAATCATCAATACATGGAAAGGGATAATTGTTCTTTACAGTCACCTTATTCAGTTGTTTGTAGTCAATTCAAATGCATAGAGTATCATCCTTCATTTTAACAAATCACGCAAGAGCACCCCATGGAGAGATGCTTGGCTGAATACCCTGATCTAGAAGACCTAGAAATGGAACATGGAGCTCTTTAAGCTCAGCAAGGACCATCTAATATGGAGGAATAGATATGGAGTTAGTGTCTAGCTTAAATTAATAGCAAAATCAACATCTCACTTAGGTGGCAATCCATGCAAATGAGAAGAAAACACATTAGGAACTCATAAGCCACTAGAACTAGATCAACGAAAGGGGCCTCAGCTGAAACATCATGGACATAGGCCAAGTATGCTAAAAACTAGTAAAAATTAGCCCCTAGGCTCAAACATAAGAGATAAAACCAACTGGTGCATGGCTAATAGATCTCTGCCACACTATTGGAGGTACACTAGGCATGGCCAAGGTCATAATCGTTTCACAACAATCTACAACTACATGATAGGATGTTAACTAGTCTATACCTAGAATAATATCAAAAAATCTAGCATGTCAAGCAACAATAGATCCACTCGAGTGTCTTGCCTCTAAATAGTCACGATACATACTTGTATATTTGATCCACACTACTATAGAATCCCCTACTTGAGTAGAGATACAAAGTGGTACTGGTAGAGGCTCCGACGTATCCTTACTAAGGAAGCAAAATAGATAAATCTATATGAATAAATAGATCTGAGATCAAATAAAGTTTATGTTGGTCGCTGATAAAAGGTAACCATACCTTTGATAATATTATAAATGTCTTAGCCTATGATCAGGTAGGAGTTGTATAGAATTGGCCTTGATGACGCCCTCTAGGATAAGCTCTACTATCCATTTTACGATCTTTAGGACCACACTGATCATCTTCGAGGCCTCACTGGTCACCCCATATCCTTGATCTCGATCTCAACCTCTAATCGATCATGGTAACACTGGTGGTGGTAGGCTCAGATCGAGACTAATGATCTAGTATCCAACACTCATAGCATCCTATGAAGCTCGGTCATCCCCGCGTCGATAACTACAACCTATGGTATTTGTATAGGAGGCTCTAGACCTCTGGCTAGCTACTTGGGAATACTAAATCTGCTTTAACGTTGTAATGTATGTGTGCCTCAATCTCCTCCTATTAGGACGAGAGAGACCACTATATCTAGAAGAATTTTGGACTGACGGTTGCCCTAAAAAGCCTGCATTGAAGCTTGGATGGACTAACCAGACAGACCTTGTTGGAACCTCAATTAGGGACTGTCATACTATCTCTTGATCCAGGACCATCATCTGCTAAAACTTCCCTTACAGTGAGCCCATTTGTCACTACTCTCTTAGGCCTTACGATAAAATGCTCAATAGTACAAGCATGATCCTCAATGTCTAGAAAGGAACAACCAACTATCATAAGTGACTCTATCTCAATCTGCAATTGAGTCCACAGACCACTAACAAAGCATCTGATTTGTCCTATGTAGGAAATATGACAATAGCATCCCCAGAGAGCTTATGGAATCTAGCCCTCATACTCAAATGCAGTCAACGGTCCTTACTCCAACCTAGAGAACTAGTGATGGAGCTCATCTTCAAGACTCTAAGGGATCGATCTAGCTAAGAAAGCATCATAAAGGGATCCTACTAGTCTGGTTCCTAGATATGCAAGCCACAACTTTATGGCAACCCAATCTAGTTGATAAGTCGTGAAATCCACACCCCCAGTCTCCAACAAACTCAAAGTCTGTTATATATCCTGAGAGGTCATTAGGAACTCATAGGCATCCTCTCCTATGACTCCTAGGAATCTCGAAGGCCCGAATCTATAAAAATAATCAAGCACCCACAATCTGACACCCTCTTCAATATTTGGCTGGGCTGCAGAGGTTAAATGCTCAATTAGAGCATGAGCTAGCGGGGGTTATGTACCTCTTAGGGGTATGAGTAACTGCGCATGGACACTTAAACTGCAAGTGCCATAATAGGGGTGATTATGGTACTGTTGTGGGTACCTTTGGTTAGGGGAATAGGGGCATCTGAGCACTACTAAACATGCCCTGGGAAGGGTCTTGATGTAGAGCTGGCCATGCCATCCTTCTATGCTCGAAGATCAAGGTTTATAAGCCATAACTGCAAGGAATAAGTCAAATGAGATTACAAATGATCATAACACAACTGCACAAAGTGATACAATCAATAAAAGATCCCTAATACATTTTGTAGCCTCCTAAACATGAGTCATGGATGTTTTCCCACCCATCCACAGAACTCTACTAGATGGTAGCTCTATACTAGTTAGACTAACAAATCTAGGGCTCTCATACCGACTTGTTGTCATGGGCCAAGCCTAGAGACTAGAAGTGACACGACAAATGGGGAACCCGAAGGAACCCCAATCAAGTCTGTCAACTTATCATTACACATCATTGGTCATGGAATCATCCAAAAGACATGAAATTAGCATAAGGAGCAAAGGGGCTAAGGGATAGCTTGCCAAAACATCAACATCAAAGCCAAGGAGTCACGGCTCATATTATAATCACACAACCTGTCAAACAAAACACCTCTAAATACATACATAGAGCGGGAAAGTAACTGGGCTCACCCTCATAGTCAAAATATGTCACGACCCGAATTTCAGGCGTGATGGCACTCGTCATTTCCCACCAAGACAAGTCAGCCTGCAACCCAACGATAACATTAAATGCAGAATTATAATCAAAATAAAAGTTCATCTTAATGAAAATCCCAAAACCTGGTTGTCACGTGCACAAGCTTCTAATGTATTACAATGAATTCGAAAGAAACCACAAGTGTCAAATGATATTGTCTCTAGAATAGAACAAAATCATAAGTAAGAGTATGAAGTCAGCTGGGATGACAAA